>OMLM01007628.1:5631-36734 GCA_900302695.1 Helostoma temminkii | reverse complement strand
ACCAAATATTACTTTAGTTGACTTTACCTTACTTTTAGAATATTGTACTTTGCTCACACAAAATATGGGTCGTCTGATACAAAACTCTATCATCTGTGTTGTTTAAAAGCTTTACACAGCATCAAATGAAAGCTGAAATTTCGAACTTTTATGCCTTAAACCCAAATGGTTTTAGTGTACAGCAAAAACTAATGGATTAACCTTGTCATCCGGTTACTATTCATCCATAGCCCATCTGATTATGTTGTTTTTTACTTTATTTTATATTATTACGGTTAACATATTGTATATGTTTAATCGTAATACTGTATATAATTGTAGATTGTTTTTAAAATGTTTATAACTCTGTACTTTGCACATCTTAAATACTCTTTCATTCTTTTGCACATTACTGCTCTTTTGCACTGACCTGCTGTAGCAATCGAATTTCCCCATTGTGGGATCAATAAAGAAATCTTATCTTATCTTATCTTATCATTCCAGCACTTTTACAGGAGTACCATATATGAACTCTTCTTATTGAAATCAGAAGAGTTGAAAAAGTGTGAATGACTTCTGCAAATATAAGGGCCATGAGAGAATCATAATCATAATCAAATAGGCACAATGAACATCCAAACCTGTTTTCATTCTAATCTGCCAGATGTCATTTAGAAATGACCTACTGTCTGAGAGATATCTTTACTCTGTGTGCTCTGTGCTGTTTGCATGACCTTTCTTATTGTGTACCTGAACTGAGCATGTGTCTTGGGTCTTGTAGTAGTAGTTATAGTACTGAGTGTCTCTTCTTGTCTGTTGCTGTTTCTGCTGTCTCCCTGCTGCAGAAAAGGCCAGTGGGAGGAGTTAAACCCTGTCCACGCCACTCCCCCAGATCCAAGCTCCACCCCATCTGCCTCAAACCCCTTTTCCTCTTCTTCTGAGAACATCACCTCCTCTTCCACCACCACTACCTCTCCCTCTGTCCCCTCTACTGAATCATCCTTTACATCCACTGATGTTCAACCCCTCTCCACATCCCCCACTCCCCCTGCTACTTCTTTTGTCACCAACACCTCCACCACACTCCCCACCAAAAACATAAAGAAAAAGTTTGGTGACTTCTTTGCCTTCAAAAGGGCTCGAACCAACCGAGCTGGCAAGGCAGGTGGGGGAGAGGGAGGAGGAGAGGGGGTGAAAGTCAAAAGAACCTCCATTGCAGACCTCATTCGACCACTGCGTGAGGCCAAAGAAAGGGAGAGAGAAAGGGAAAGAGACAAGGAGAGAGGGGCAAAGTCATTGGAGGATGCTAACATTTCTAATGATGCTGACACCACAGAAGTAATCGTTGCCACCAGCCACCATCTTGTAAGCGATGTGACGGAAACAAAGCCCCCTGCCCACACATTAACTACAACTCTTCCCAGTGAGTCAACTCCCACTTACTCCACCATCGCCACAAGCCCTGACACCACCACTGTTGTGCTTTCCAACTTTGAAGAAGAGGCAGTTCCTGTCTTGCCAGGTAGCAGCCCCATCCCAGTGGTCACTTCCCCTCCAGCTGAGCAGGAGAGGAGCAGCATGCTGATGAAAGAAATTAAGTTGGCGGGGACTCCACATGGAGAGAGACGGCTGAAGGTGACCAAGAGATCACTGAGAGAGATCAAGAGCCAGAGTCTCATACTGCTGACAGGATTAGAACCTGAAGACAAAGATAGCACACACAGTAAGGTCAGTCTGACAACACACTGAATTTACAACCACACAAACACCATCATCCAATGATCATCTAGAAAGAGAAGGGAAAGCCTCGATAGGAAACATGCTATGCTATGTGTTACTAAACTTGTTTTATTGTGAAGAGATGCTGTTGACGAAGAGGTCATAATTCATTCACTACCTTTTACATGCAGATAAGATAAGATAAGATAAGATAAGATAAGATAAGATAAGATAAGATATTACTTTAATGTAACATCAATATAACAAGTGAATAATAAATTCACTTGTTACAGCGAAATGAGAGGGAAGTAAAAAAAACAGCAATGAAAATTAAATTGTTTGAAATATTATGGTGAACACATCTTGTTGTTATATGGCAGGGGACACAAAATAGTGCCTGGAGTGTTCTGTCTTGTTTTTGGTGGAATTAGGAAGGGACTGGGATGTTTTGTTTTTTTTCCAATGGTGTAATGCAGGACGAGAGGTCCCAGAGAGAGGTTGAAGAGCTGCTTGAAAAACCACTGCCAGCCATCTAGCACACACTTTGAGTACTCCAGGGCTGATGTCATCAGGTTCCTTTGTGGTGACAGTATGTTTTATTGGGGATGCTGGATCGTATGGTGGGGAGGTGGTAGAGATGCTGTCTGTGGGGTGTACATCACTGATGTTTACCTGCTGATAGATAGTCCTTGGCATGGTTGGGCAAAGGAGATAGATGAACTGTAGAATGTAGAAATGTAGAAACAACAGTGGAAATAGCAGATGCATTACTGGGAGGAGGAACAATATGTAGAAACCTGTTGTTATCCACAGGAGAACCCTAAGGTGAAGGGACGATGTGTAGAGATACAGAGGCATCAGTTGAGGTTTTGAAGGAAGTATAGTGTGTATTGACACAGAATAAACAGCAGAGGTGTTGTCAAATCTATTAAAGAACAGGTTTAGCTCATTAGCAAACTTTTTTACAGTAGTGTGTGGTTTCTTGTGGTCTGTCATTGTCTTCATCCCATTCTACACCTCTTTGATGTTGTTCTGCATCAGGAGCTCCTCCCTGTCTCTTGCCATGAATGAATAGATAATATGGTTTCAGTCCTTTGACAAACAGTTTAATGTCTGCTGGTCTGCAGATACTGTCCTTCACTGTTACATGTCCTGGATTCATTTGGAGTTGACATAGACAGCAGGACCACCTCCTCTTTTCTTACCACTCCATGTCCCCCAACCAGAGAACCCAACCAGTTCAACCAGGCAGTGGTATGTTTCCACTGAGCCAGGTCTCACTGAAGCAAACTGCACTCTCTGTACTCAAAGGTTCATCAACTTTGTTGCAGAGTGACCTCACATTTCCCATGATAATCTTTAGGAGAAAAGGCTTAAATCACTTTAGATTATTGTGATACTTCACTCCCCTTCTATGCCTCTCCAGACCCTGTGGATTTTCAGGTTTCTTTGACTAAGAGCAGGCTGTAGGTCCTGAGAGCTATCAGCGCTTTTCCCTTGTATAAACATTGCTGTTGCCATGGTAAAGCATTCCCCTGATGCAGCCTCCATAGTCCAATGTCTCCACACAGACTTAGGAAATAGTATATTCCAATTGTTCCACATTTGTCTATTGTTAAAAAAAGTAGAACATGAATTGTGATAGTTTACCACCATGTCCTTAAAAACTTGCTGCTGTAACTGGCTGCCACCCAGGTGCTGTTCTAGAATTCCATTTTCTCTTGATTCTATATGTTCTTGATGCCTTCAGCTTGCAAGCAGCATAAGATCATTACAAAGTGTTCCAGATGCATCATGATGCTAAATAGCTCTTTGTGTTGTTAATTCCAACATTACCATTTAACTTTTAAATAATTGTAAATAATTTTAATAATTTTAAATGTTTTTAAATGTTTTCTTCCAGAAACATGTGTCTGAGAGCACACCTAGTCTTGAACACAGGCTTCAGGTGATGCTGCAGAGAATGGGCATGGCCAAAACTCCACCTGCTAACACCAAGACAAGCCAGGTAGGATGGACGTGAGTTTGTCTAAATGAATGCATGCAACATAGTCTAAAAATGCCCCCAGTTTAAACTCTAGACTGGAGGCGGCACTGTGGTGTGAGTAGGTGTGAGTGAGAGTGTGAATGTATGATGTATGTGTATATGTACTGTCCTTGATCTCTACTTGTTTTTCTCATTGTGTAAAAGGAAGCAGGTACATCAGCGCATTTCATTGTACATTGTACTATGTATAATTGTGCATATGACGAATATATCTTATCTTATCTATCTTATCTTATCTTATCTTAATAGTATACTTGTTGTTTGATGCTGTCCATTTGGTATTTGCAGAATAAAGATGACGAGCTGAGAAAGGCCAACTCTGAAGGCAAGTGTTTTGAAAAATGATTTTCAAAAATAATTGTTTAGTAAATCACACTTTGATTGCAGGCTGTATCATGCTAAATTTACAGTTTATATTTTCTTCCTATATGTATGGTCTTTTTTTTTCTTTATTTCCAGTCCAGTTCAAATGGGCCCACTGTTCATCTTGTATTTATTACATTTGTAGCTTGGATTAAAAGTGCCCCTCAGTTGTACTACTCAATTCTCTCCCTGTCCCTTAGGTACAATCCTGGACAAACCTGAACCACCTCCCACATACATGAAGCCCAGAACCATGTCCACTTCATCAGGTATCAATATTATTTATTATAATCTAAACTAAAATAATAACGATTACAATAAGTAGAATCACATAAATACAGTTTGTGCATCCAAGGCATGATTTATGTTATTTCTTAGTGGCGTGGAGCTCATGAACTCATCAATGGGTCGCGCTGATTGTTTTGTTTGATTATTATCAATCCCAGTCAAGGCAAATGGCCGCCCACCCTGAGCCTGGTTCTGCTGGAGGTTTCTTCCATTAAAGGGAGTTTTTCCTCTCCACTGTCTCCTAGTGCTGCTCAGTGGATTTTTTGGTTTTTTTTATATAATTCCATATATTTGTGTTGTTAAAACGTTAACCTTAAACCTTACACTGTAAAGTGCCTTGAGATGACTTTAGTAGTAAATTGGTGCTATATAAATAAACTGAACTGAATTGACTTATGCTTGGAGAGTTGTTGGAGAATTCCTGTGCCTTCGTGATGAGTTTTTGGCAAGGACACTAATTCACCAGTGATTAGAACTTCCAAATGCAGGTTTATTTATATTACGTTCATTGGGCTCAGGTGGACTCCATTTCACTGACTCAACTGCGTTGTTTAATCAAAGACATGAAAGGTGAAAATATCCAGTGATGGTAAATAATTTGTATATGCACTGTGTATCAACCAGTCTATGTGGTTTATGACATAGAACAAAGCAACGGATATTGTGTTCTAATATGTTTCCCATGCAACATTGCAGTGCACAACAGTTAAAGTGTTAGAGTGATAAACTATTCTTATTATAGGTTTTAATGTTAGTTTGTGTTACTCTTCCAGATCAGATCTGTCAGTACAATACAATATATTGTTTTCTCAGAATTTCTAGAAGCAAAGAAATTGATACCACAGTCCTGCCCTCAGCTGTCAGTAGCACTACCTGATGTCTCTGGGTTTCTTTGAAGACAGCAGAGGAGGGTCTTAGCTTTGGGGTCATGTTCTCTCTGTTTTAGTCTACATTGCATGAACATCTGCCTTACCTGGTGTCACAGTGGGAACCAATCTGCTCACCTAATGTCTACTATTGATTTACTTTTGCTTTCACCCTTTGTTCCCGCAGATCCCAGGAATCCTATGAGAGCAATAGACCCCAATCGACGTGACCCTACCCTTCATCCAAAACCTGCCCTCCCTGAGCGCCCTGTTGGCCCCCTGCCACCTAAACCTCCCATCATAGTAAAGCCTCCAATCCCCACTCCACCTGCTTCTGCAGGGGTAGGAGCTCGTCCATCTTCTGCTCCTCCTTCCAGCAGCTCAGCAGAGAGAGTCCATCTAAGGGCACATGCACATGATGGCAGACTAGGAGAGACTACAGCACAGGTAATACAGCACACAAGCACGGCATTTCTTCAGGGCTTCTGACAATGTCATTCAATTCTAAATTCTATTTAGACAGATCTATTTAATACGCAATGGCAAAGCTTTTAGTTCATTTTTTACTGTAGAATCTACCTGAAAATGTCATTTTAAAAGAACAATTCCACAAACAATGTTTCAAAGTTTATGCACATGAAAAAATACATTATGGCAAAAACATCAACTAGAACTATTTAACTGTAAACAGTTCAATTTAGATTAGATTGTCATTGTCAACTGAATGAAATCACTTCGGAAATATTGTGATATTTGATATAGTGTTTATAGCAGGATTATCCAGCCCTCAGTGCGGTGGAGATCACAGCAGCTGTCAGTGCTGTGATACACAGGGTGGAGGTGTCTGTTGCACCAAATGGACATTAATTTGACAATATTTCCCTAGTAGTTAATAGTTTCTGATAAACATTTAATTATTTGTTTCAACATGAAGCACCTTCTGATCTCCTTCCCTAGAATGGAAGTCAGGAGCCCTCGGGTGCACCCTCTGCTCTGTTCACTGGAAAAGTGATACTTCCTCCAGCCCCAGCTCCGCGGAGGGGCTCCAGCCCACAGGATCGCTCTGAGAAAGCACAATCTGTGACTGATGGTATGTTTGACTGGTTTTCTTTCAATAAGGAGAGATTAAATAGAAGTGAGTGACAGAATTTATTGATGTGAGGTGGTTTAATGGTTAGAAAGGAATTTAAAGAATAGTAGTTTGTGACTATTTGGCTTGAGAAACACATACAGAGAGATGATTAGATGATTAGATTAGATGATGCTTAACAGGTGGAAAGCAGAAAAGACTGTGGATAATGGTTCATGTCAGCTCATGTTTATAGTTTAATTGGCAGCACATGAATCCTCAGGTAAGTTAAGGTAAAACCCTTCTTCAGAGGGCAGCCTACAGAACACAGAAGCCAGACTTGAGAATAGCTAGGTGGGAGTAAGTATCACTTCTCAAGAGGTATTTGGAAGACAGGTGAACGTTCAAGCAGAGCAGAGGAGAAATGTAGGGCAAAATCTAAATCGAAGCCAGAGAGTTAGACAGTATTGATGGGGGTTAATAAAATCAATCTGATCAAAGGTCAAAGGTCAAAAACAAGCAAGACAGGTAACTGAAGGCTAGAGAGTGACACACAGGAAGTTTTGTGAACAATCTGGCAATGCTGCCTCACATGCTGACTGGGCGATAGCACAAATGTTCATGTGTGTGAGCAGAACCTTGGTATAAGTGGGTAAGTAGAGTAGTGGAAATGGCAGTGAGACTGTGAATAGAGTTACAGGAAAGTAGGAAAGTACAAATGATAGAGCAACTTAGATCAGATCAGATTAGAACAGAGGTGGTAAGTACATTTACTCAAATACTATACCTAAGTACAGTTTTGAGGTACTTATTTACAAGTTACTAGGTTTAGATTCTTTCTTAGGTCTTTGTAAACTAATAAAATGGTGATGTATCACTAGGTGGTTTAAATCAGCCCACCTTCAACTACTGCTGCTTTTGTTTGTCTACTGCTTTAAACACCAATGCATAGGAACAGGAGAACGGAACTCTTTATTCAGTCAAATTAGGTTTGGATTATTATGCAATGATTATAGGCTTTCAGTTGAAATCACTTGTAGCCAGTCAATGTAGAGTGTTAATAAAGGGAAGATCTCTGTAAGGTGCAGGTTCAGTGAAGTTTACACATTTACATGTAACATTTCAGTGTTCATCTGTACATGCACTTATTTGTAATGATAACATGATGAACAATACTTTTGAGGGTAATCTGTTTCTCATTCACTACAGTTTGTACAGTACAACAATGTATTTACAGATTTATATTGTATGTTTTGTGGAAAATAGCCAGTCATGGTGTGTGTATCAGTATGTGCATTTGCCTACTTTCAGAGAGCCTTCCTAAGCCACGCCAACACATGAAACCCCTTCCACAACGCAGAGCTGTATCTGTCCACGAGGATGCTTTGGCTATGACACAAGGTGAGGCTTAACTAAATACTACTAACACACTGAATACATACTGAATGACAGTAAAGCAAGCAATATGAAAACAGTTCCTTACATTAAACCACAGCTCTGTGAAAGATTAATGGCATTACCATACAGTAAATGAATAAAGCATTCCTATTACACCATTTGTCTTTCTTAAAGGTTTAATTATCATTGGTTGCCTGTTGTATCTACATATATTTTTTCTATTTTACTTTAGTCTTTATGAACACTTTATGAATCACATGAAATTGTACCAAAGTTTCAAGTTGTTGACTGATCGTGTAGAATGATAATGCACTAATGCTCAACTGTAGCTTTTACATGCTAAAAGTTTGCTCGAAAAATTTCACTTTTCATTCAAGTAGCTTCTTTAGTCTAAAGAAGGTTGGTGGGGACTTTTGTTTTTATGCTTTTGCTTCTCATCTAACATGAATAAGCTTATTATGTGAGTGGAGAGTGAGTATAGAGTCAACAAGGGTAAAGGTCTCAGGCACAATTTGTTGCAGCAGATTTATTACCAATTAACCTGCTACTTTAGGAATCCAGAATTGATGTAACATGCATACGTTATAAGCTTCTGAATCATATTTTTCCTGTGTCCCAACTTTTTTGAGCATGTTACTTTTGGAAAATGGGCTTTGTGCAGTATGCTTGGACAACTTAATGTTTCATAGATATGTGACATGTTAAAGGTGCCGTCATCACTTTTTGGCCAATGGGCTACAAAAGCACTTTAAAATTTAGTTATTTAGAGCTCTTCTATCTGTCTTAACTTCTCACAGAGCTAAAGGCAGTGTTACAGAGGTCACCTATCCGTTTACGAGGCAACAGAGGAGACCTGCCTACCTGTACTGAAGATCCATCTAGTGGGGGAGACACACAAAAAGCTCAGGAGGGTAAGATAAAATGTTTTTTATTTATCCCATGGGATATTATTGAGGACAGCTGCCATTTAAGGTTCTACAGCCTGGTGGTTCAGAGTCTTGTCTAATCATCTGATCTACCAACCAGCCATTTTGCACCCTCTTAAACTTTGTTTGTGTCATTCTGATTTTGGTATTCTAAACACATTCTTTTATCTGTCTGTATGTTCTCCATGCATACAGTCATTGACACAAGGAAATGGGTAGCTGAAGAACAGAAGGAGCTGAAGGCAGAGGAAGGAAGAACACTCTGTAGTGGGAGTGCAACAAAGCACCACCCTTTAGGAGAGGAACAAGCCCCATCTGAGAGTTACTTGTCTACAGCTCGGATTCAGCAAGAAGCATCAGCACCCGTACTCTTTCCAGCTGTTGCTCTCAACAAAGCTCTGCCAGAAAGACATGAAAAACCTATAGCACTATCTCAAACCCTAGAGAAATCTCTTGGATCCTCTACATGCCAGAAAAAGAGGCCTAGCACAACCCCAGCGTTGGCCCAAACTTTAGAAAAACTGCTAGTGTCTCCACCGCAGGAAAAGACCCCCAGCACAGTTTCAGCTAAATCACAATCCCCAGAAAACCCTGAAGTGAGCCCTTCATCCCAAAAGAAAAAGAGTCCTAGCACAGTGGCATCCATAGTGGAGCTTAAAAACAGCACACAGGAGAGAGAAGAAGTGGTCTCCAAACAGCACACAACAAAGGCAGACCAAAGAATTGAGCTTCCTCTCTCTAAATGACTTACCTGATGAGGAAAGAGAGGGGTCTGTGACGTCACTGATGTCAGATAGTGGGAGTGTTCACGGTGTGATTGTTCTGTGCTGCTGTGTCCCATGTCAGGGGTGCTGCCTTCAAAAATCTGGTAACCAGAGATTATTTACTACACATACTTATAGTATAATGTTATTGCAAACATCTCTACACTTGGCGTTCGAGCTCAATAGACACAGACTGCACAAATAGCAACTTTCTGTAAAGATATTCATTGATTGATTGATTTTTTAAGTAATTTGATTAGAGTACCCAGTCATGCTTTTTGTTTGTGTGAGAGTTTAGGTGACATCATCATTAGATAATGTCATGTGTTGGTAATACTAAACAGGCTGTAGTCTTGGTTGTTCTACTCATCCAGTTTATGTCAGCTAAAAAGTTATTCCAACTACATAAGAAGCAAGAAAGTTTTTAAAGTCATCTTGGAGATTGAAAACTGGTCCTTGGTCCCCAGAATGTGTCTGTAAATTTTCCTGCTAAAGAAACATGCAGATCCTTGTTTCTGTCCTGGCTGAAATTTTACACTCAGAGCCTGTCTCTGTAACAACTGGTTTTGAGCAGCTCTCCCCCTCTCCTCCTGTTTGCTGACATGTACCTAGATGCAGGGAAACCCCAGGTAGGGTTAAGGTGAAGTAATAAAGACAGATTCCATCTACAAACCAAGGACACTGAAAACAAGTGTATGGATGTAGTATCAGCCTCAGTGTTGTCATTTAGCAGTCAACACATACCAGCTTCAACCCTTGGCTCACAGCAGCAGGGTAACAGACAACTGACCTGCCTCTCTGATGTAACAAAGTTACATAACCATGTCAAGCTGATTTTACATAACCATGTAATGTTTAACATACAGTAATCCAGGCTAATCAGCACATAAAAATAGTTTTAAAAGTTTCACACCCTATTTTTCCTGAACCCAAGCATAGTCAAAACACAGAAGTAATCTCTCTGGGCAAAGGCTTTATAGACGTCTCCAATGATCTTTTACTATTTTTTGTGACCAACAGCATTGACAAAACCAGGCATAATGTGGAGCACAAGCAGGAGACACTATTACTGAGAGAAATGCTTTATGAGCAAATGGAGTCAGACAGGAGTCACTAATGACCTATCATATCATTTTCTCCCACCACTTTAAAAGCAACAGTTTTTTAAAAAGTCCATTAAAATCAAATGGACTGTTTCTGTTTCAGCTTTTTCCTTTTTTTAAAAATTTTATTATGTCATTGCATTGTCACTGTTCAGCAGCAGGACTCATCCTTATGGGTCAGGTATCCTAGTAACATATGGAGTCGTGCAAGACTGCTTAAAAAATCATTTAAAAGGCTGGTTCACATTGAGGTTTGCCGGTCCCCGCACAGACAGGTTTGCAAGCTGGACCATGCTCTGCTCTGGACTTGTTTTCATAAAGATTTTCTTTGAACACTGCTACATCTATTTTTAAAGATGACTGCAAGCAAAAAAACTGAACTCTGACCTTTACAATGTTTTTTGCATGGCTTGGATTTTTGCTTTTATGTTGTTATTATCTTGTGAAGCTTAAGACACATGAGGACAGCTGGATTCTTTAGATAGATAGAATAGATACAACATTCTACAAATCACTGATCACCAAAATATTCACTAAAGTTGCACTATGCCACCTTATTAACATTAACACAGCCCAAATGATATATCTTCTTCTACACAGCCACAATCAAGTTTTGGCCATTGCCAGGAAAACTGCAAGAGCAGGCGCAGCCTTAAAAAAACACAGACTAACGCTAAGGAAAACTGCATAAGAGATGCATTGGGCATACAGGAAAATAGACCCGTATGTCTCTAGTCATCCCCAGACAGTTCTTTTTGAAACTACAGTTTGTCCTGCTTCCACAAACCGATTGTCACTCAGATGTGCACACACACACACACACACATACTGGTTTGTCCACTTCTGTAAGGTCCCAGCTAACCCAGTAAAAAAAAAAAAAAAAAAAGAAAAAGAAAAAAAAACAACTCTCTTCAAACTCTGAATTAAACCAATGTTTAGGTAACAGACAGTCAGAACCACTCCATTTTTGAGCTCCTTTCTTATAGGTAGTCCAGCAGCTCATTCTGCCTTGCATACACAAGTGTTGACCCAACAGTGGCTGACACTGAGCACTTGGCAGAGGCTGTGGTGGGTGGTGATTGGCCAGAGCCGACTATGATGTCTCGTCCCTGCCTTGATTAACATGCAACCATGCTGCTCCTAAAATTCATTCTGCATTCAGATTCCCCGGGAGCTGAGTTCTTCCAAGGAAGTCGAATCTGAAATGGGACACAGTGAGCATTATGAATTAAAAGAATTAGGAATTCAGCACATTTGTCTGTGTAGCTGGCACATTTGATCTGTCTTTTCATTTTTTTTCAATTCCAGAAGCCACAATTAAATTTTATCACTTAGGGATTTTTCGGTAATTGTCATAAAATCTTTATGTTTTATATCCTGGTTTTAATATATTGTTATTCATCTGCTTACTTTATGTCATTGTTTTGTCCTTGAGATTTAAATTTACTGAAACTGACTTTTGGAGGCTGTTTGGAAGGAAGGATTTTTCCCACAAACATGTCACTGTGACATCACTCAGTGACATTTTACATTTGTGACAGAAGGGTGTTATTAGAACTACTGAGGTCCTGCAGTTCATGTCACTGCCTCTAATTTAGTGGAAGAAAATTACCTGGCTGTCTGGCTTGTATTAAAGAATATGTCTTTATTTCAAGCAGCCAGATTCCAATGTGGCTGGTTCTTTATTATATAAGGTTTTAGTCTTTAAAGAATTTAACAGTTAACAGAAAATTTAACAAAAAGCAAGCCTCACTTAAAACCTTTTGAAAACAGCATAGTAACTTAAATATGTCTGTATTGTCAGAATAGCTGTAAGTGTTCTTAAATGACCTTCTGGTTTACACGACCTAAAGTTAACTTTAAACCACTCAGACTTAAAAGTAAAGCATTTCTTTTGTCGCTTTTGGAAAGATTAAATAAAAGCCTTAGGATGGCACAATATGGGTTGTTTTGCACAAATCATTGTTTTCCAGAAAGTGATGAGTGCAGAGTTTGTGCAGTTAATTTCTGCATATTGTAGGTCCATACTCTATACATACTGTATACATACTTTAGATCCATGATGACCACTTTAATGGGAAATATGTCAGGTTGAAATAAATTCATTAATAAAATAATTAATTACAGCAACATATTGTGGATGAATAGAAATTCCAGTTACACAACTCATAATTAAATCCAGATGTTGGTAAAATTACTACAGGACTTCAGTTGTTCAGTGACAAAGAACAACTAGCTCTGTTTCTTTGATTATAGCCTCCATTTAGGGGTGAAAACTAAAATATGCTTTGAATTTACTTTTTCTCTAATAATTTGAAAATCTTCTAAAACCTAAAAACTAGTAAGCAGCAGAAATACCTTTGTTTTAAGGAAATGCCTCCAATGTGCTGATTTTTCAGTCTGTTAAATCACTTAGCTGGTTACTATAATCTCAATAGCAATGTCACTATATTTATTTAGATTCTGGCTCTGACACACTGTAACTGTGCCCAGATATTTTCTAAATTGGGGGAAAAGGAGCACAAAACTGCTCATCCGCACAGTAAAATGTCTATGTTGCAAACATTTCTTTCTCCAAGTTCTCTTACAAAGGTCGCTTCCACCAATAAAACATTCCTAATTCAAGAAATTAATCACATTTGGATGGCTCTTCTGGGTATTCTACTCACACTTAGTCTCTTACTCTCTATACTCTTCACATGAGAGTATGTCCTCTGGCTTGTCAAGATGTCTTCACTTGATGTCTTGAAGAATGTCCCAATAAACACATTGGACACTAAAACTGCATGTTGCTGTAAATTTGTGTGAAATCACATTACTAATTGACATTAGATCCATTCAGTCAGTCATTGTGTAAGACAACCGTGTGTTTAATTACAATGTTCATTGTATCGCAGAGGGGCCAGAAAAGACCATTATAAAGTATGTTCAGATAGTATGTGAGATAATAACACAGGCACATTCAGTCTATCAAAATCTCAGGGTGGTTATGAAGAGTGGTGTGTGTTTTGTAAAAGCATACCACAGTTGTCAGCAACCTGAGTCTCTGTCTCGTCCTGGGGTAGAGTTTATTTTCTTGCGTCATGTTTATCTTTACCTTGCACGCACAAAATATGTACAAAACTGCATAAAGCAAATAATAACAAAGTTTTAAACAGAGTGTAAATCCAAAGTTATACTTGTCTATAATTATTAAAAAGTTGCTGGACTTGTCAGTAATGTGTCTCTTTTGTTTTAATGTTGAGACTGTTTTTTAATGTCTTTAGGCTCCATTGAGGAGGGAGAAATCTCAGAAACACTGTAATTCTCTTCTGTGGCTCCAAGGCCTGCATCATTAATGATGCTCATGTGTCCTGACCCACACAGAGACAAAAAATCAGCTTATCTCAACTTATGCTGCTTCAGTTGTGACAGTTCATCTACAATATGCCATCTTTATGGAAGTGTAATACGATGTTGCTGTTGGATTTTTAGATCACTGTTCAAATTACAGAAGAGGCATAGGAAGTTCAGCTCAGCTCATATTCATCAAGCATCTCAGAATTACTCCTGAATCAAGCTGAAAGGTAGAACTGAAAACACTCATATGTCAGAGTAGGCTGAACAGTTAAGAAAGTACTGATGAGGTCTTTTACTGTAATTACTAAGACATGCTTACAATACTGTTCTTATAAAAGGTGTCTGACCCAACTGTTTTACAACACAGCAACAAAGTACAAATTTACTGATGTGTTGTATTTCTGACATTGGAGCTTTATACTTTTAGACAAAAAAAATTTAATGCTGAAATCAGAGTTAGTTGTCAAGTGAAAGTTTAATGTTTATAAGGAAAAAAAAGCTTAGTAATATATATTCTACCTGGTCTATTTTTGATGTATGTGTTTTGAAAAGTCTTGCATAGTTAGTACCTTAGTTAGGACCTTATTTTATGTGACTAAAGAGTTTTGGTTGTGACAAACCCACAGCCATGTCTGCCTTTTTAATCAAATGTGAAGTTGCAATTACCACGAAAAATTAAATCCATTCCAACAAAATCTATTACAAATATCTTTCGATGAGCTTGGTGTCATTAAGATTCACATCTCTATCTCAACACTGTCCCCTGGCATTTTCTAGGCAGCTTGGACACCTCTCCTTTTAGTGGCTATACTACTGATTTCCTGGGATGACATCTATGTTTTCCCCATGTTGTGCTCTCACCTAGCATTACTTTCTTTGAGATGTTCACAACATCTTCTTTGTGCTTGCTCCCAGGGCCATGTGTATCATCTTTAAGCAACTTCCTTGATAAAGCACCTTAGCTTTTCACTACAAATTGTCACAATAATGTAAAAAAAATGAAGATAAGCATAATTTAAACACATTTAATGTAAATCACAGTTTACAATAGTTGGCTATACAATAACAATATAAATTGAAACATTTAATGTAGACTGTGTTTGACTTTAAGTCTAAAATTGTACCTTATTTGTCGCCAGCTTCATGTTTTACTTCTAAAAATAAAATGTCTGAAGGACTTTTATACAGTTGATTCCATCATCACAGACTAAACAACAGCATCTTTATGCTTACAGTATTTTTAATACATGCTGTACTCTTCCATTCTAATGGAAAATATCTACATCTTGTAATTTACACTGTCAAAACATTACTACAAAGTTCCAGTTCAGGTAAAGACAAGTTTCCACTGTGAACAGAACTGTTTTCAGTTGACAGTGAGATCTGTAAATTGTCCTTGTCCACCAACAAGTTATGTTTCCTTTTTTTACATAATTCTGCAGACTTTTTAAATATTTTCAAAGCTTTATTGAGTACAAACCAAATTCTATTTACCTGCTACCAGGTGGTGTCAGTACCTACTGAAACCCATATTCAGACTGTTGGTTTAAGATGTATGTGGTTCAATCTCAGGTGCTCGATGAGCCTTGCTAGGTTATTTGCAAACTGCAAGATAATCTGAACTATACAACCATATACCAGCCATAAAAAAGGTCAACAAATTGGACACAGCATACAAGAAATTAAACACCAATAAGTAATATCAGAAACAAAACCAACACTATGCTGTATCCATGTATGAATAATGTGAGTATCCATATTTATCTATGAAGAGGACTTGACTGGGACAGTCAACCCCAGACTTTTAAGGGATTATATTAATGCCGATCTAAAGATCACTACACAGTTGTTGACATTTTGTAAATTATATTTCCAAAAGTTAGTACTGTGTGAAATGTTGATCTTAATAGAATAATTGTAAATCATACAAAATCCATTTGATTGAGTACAAATTCATGTCAAATGTTAAAACAAAATTTGATTGTTAAAAAAATATTTTATATTTATATTCTTATGTATTTTAAACTGTTTCAAGTAATTTCATTGTTATATTAAATCAACATATGGTTAAAATTACATTATAGTGGCTGCTTATACATCTTTGTCCATGTGCTTATTTAGTAGGGAACCATGTTTTGACCTTTCAAAGCTATATGAAATCTTTGAGAGATTGATTGCCCTGGTGGAGGCAATATGTTCTTTTTTCTGTATGCAAATATCTATTTTAATGTTTACCTTTCAGTGTTCACCTCTGGTGTACTTTTTGGAAGTTATCAGTAAAACACTGACCAGTGATATGGTCCTTTACGTAGTCTCTTGTGCTCTGTGTTGTTTTCTGTTTTCTCTTTGACTTGACTAATCCTAGCTGTTCATACTTCCCCTCCATTTAGAATAGATAAAGAGGAACAGGCTGGCCCATGTGTCATGTTGTTGTCTGAAGTAATGAGTTGTCACGTGTACTAAGCCTCATCTTCACTGCCTGAGTCAGCTGGCTCTTCTGACTGGAACGTAGGATTGTGTGTCTGTTTTCGCAGGTCTTCTAGAGTCATTTCTCTCATCTTCCCATCCATACCAAGCTGCATGGGCTGTATCACATTGGTCCTGGAGAGAGAGACATAAGTGCACATTTGTGAGTGCAGACTGAATTGAGTCTATTACACTGAGTTAAAGTTGTAATTCCTGAAAAAACTGGCAGAAATACCTCAGAGGCTCAATATTATCAACTAATTTGCAGTTACAACAAACTTATTTGACTGTAAATAAAGGGGTTCTTCTATGAATGACAGTGAAATGACAGCAGAACGTTAACCTGGACAGTTTGTCAAACATGTTGATCAATTTCATAGCTTCATATTCTTTTTGCTCCTCTGTCATTCCTTCCATGGGGTTTGGCTGCTCCTCCTCTACAACTCCGGTTACTGGGTTTATGCTTGAGACACAAAGAGAGAGGAGGAAAGAACAAAACAGCAACATTGGACATTTTTCTTAGCTAAACATCTTAAGCTTAAGCTAAAAAAAACAATAGTACAATAGAGCTGAGCTGGGATTTGACCCACAATTCTCAGTTCTTGAAAGGATGTGAACTGTTGAATTTATCATTTCTAATAAACAGCTTGTCTTTGACTCCCCAGCCTAAGATACCTTTAAAGACCATAATCTGTCTACACCCACCTGTTTTAATAATCAATTTAATGTGTGCAAAATTTGCATTTCAGAGAAATTGTTTCATAGAGTTTTCCTAGTTAAAATGTCAAACCCAAGAGTGCACTGGTATCTTAATGGCTTGAATCTGGCTGGGGACATTTGTTGCATGATGTCCGTCTCTTTCTCCACATGATTCCCCTTTTTCTGTCATATCAAACATCTGGTTCCATCAGCTTTTATTAACTGAAATTAATTCCATGACTGAAATTTTGTGTGTGATCTTGAAAATTTAGTGTTTTGTTTGCAGGTGAGCTGATAATAAAAAATGTGTGATTCAAACAGTTTGGAGGTGGCTGTATTTAAATAAGAGTTTTGTGTGTTTCACTAGTGTCTGTCAGGGAGAGTTTGGAGAATGACAAGAATAAATATAAAAGGATTTTCCATACAGGAGTAGTAGAGGTGTTAGTAGCAGATGCTAATAATCACTTTCATAAGAAACAGCAATTAAATCTCAGCATTACAAAAAGGAAACGTCACTCCTAACTGTACATGCAAAACTATAATACTGGGGTTTTTTTCCCAGGTATCAGGTTAATTTACCATGCCAGTAAATCTAGTACATCAACTTTAAGTCTGGATCAGGACTGTCAGTGTTTGAACTACTGTCAGACAAATTGGAGTTTGGGTGACACAGCACTGAGTTGTTACTGACTGGGACTTGGCTTCTTTGTATTCCTCTGTCTCAGAGTCTTCATCTCCAGAGTAGATCCCAGAGTCTTTGCTCCCTCTAAGTAGTCCTCTGGCAGCAAGCAGACCTGCCGCATTACCGTATCCAGTGTACTTAATGAACCTTGAAACTGGATAGAAAACATGTTACTGTTATGGCAGTATTTTAACATGTTAAAAGAAACAAAGACTTTAATACAGTGTCAAAAAACAGGAACAATATTCTAATTCAGTTCAAGTGAAGTGATAGTTGTACAAGCTTTGATTACAAGACTTATTACAAGAGTATAGTCAGTGTAATACAGTATTTTTACCTGCGTGTTATCTTGTATAATTTTTTCTTTATTAGACTTTAATTTTTTTATTTTTTGATAATGGTACTTATTTTCATTGTAAGCTAACATAAACTTGATTCAGTTATCACACAGTAATCCATATTCTTCAATGTTAAACTATCCACTGTGAAATTTTCAAGATTCTCTTTGCACTACCTGCATCAGCACGGATACATCATGTTGAGATTTGTTTCAGTTCAGTTTATTCTTTTACTGACATTATTGTGTGTATTTTTATTTTTTATTATTTACATGCCTTACATGCCTTACTGGATTTACTACAAGATCAATACAGTATATGTCTCTTTCTGCAGTATGCCTGCCAAATGACGAAATAAAAATTGAAATGGAAATGGATAGCTTAACACAGATAACAGTGATTGATTGTTACAGTTAGTGCCCCCTCTTTTGATGTAAAAACATAATTAAAAAAATCTTATGATCACAGCAGGTCTTAGCTTTAGGAAAATACAATTTCAGACAAACAAAAACATATAATGTACCATTTTTTATTTAACAAAAATGAAGCCAAACAGAAAAAAAACATGCTGGCAAAAAAGTGCTCCCTTTACTGCTTCCATGGGATCAGCCTTTGATTATTTGATCGTCAGCAGGTGTGCAGTCCTCTTTATAAGCAGAGGTTTCAGTCAGGTGTGTGGATGTCCATGAACAAGTATAGTTAGTTTGGAAGGAGAAAGTGTCTACTGTCAAAAAAAAAACAAAAAAAAACAACAAACAAACAACCCATGAAAGCACAACTGAGCATCATGAAACTGCATATGAGTAAACCTCAAGCCTTCTGGAACAACATCCTATGATTTTCTACGGATGATTTGTAAGTCTTAGTAACCTTAAGCCCCTACATATATAAACTTAAATTGAACTGAATTGAAAAAAAAGTGGAGCTGTTTTGCCTTAATGCTCAGCACCATATTTTGGTGAAAACCAAACACTTTAGCAACACCTCATACCCAATGTCAAGTATGGAGGTGGAGGTTAGGCCACCTTGTGGTCACTGAGTCAACCATGAACTCCCCTATACCGATGTCACGATCCATGTCTTTGTTTATTGTTGGGTCTATATCTTTTTCACTTTTGACTACCTCCTGCTCTGTCTTCCTGGTCTTTCCCTTCACCTACTCCCTGATTCACCTGGCTACACCTCACAACTACTACTGACCACCTCCTGCCCTGTTCTCCAGAGACACACACACATTTATTCACTCAGTCATTTAGCCAGCTGCAGCCCATGTGCAATCTAGCCCTCCCTATAAAAACCCCTAGTCTCTACAGAACCCTTGTTGGATTATCATGTCCTTTGCAAGTCTTGTTCCTGTTTACCCTGCCAGGCAGTTCCTGGAAGTTTTCTAATTCCTGTTTGCTTCTGTGACCCTGCTGATTATTTTTGGAGTATTACTCAACATCCCTGCCCATCTGGACCCATACATCTGGTCAGCCCTGTACTCCGTTTCCTCTGTCTGTTATGTTTTCAGTCCTTGCTTTGATTATTGTGGAGAGTATTTAGTTTGGGTTTTATATCTTCCACTTGTTTTCTAGGCTCCTCAGTTATTGTTACATTTCCTTGGTTAGAGAGTTCCCAGCATCTGTTGGTATTTTATTCTGTTTAGTCATTGAGTCTTGGTTTAGTTAGTTTTCCTTCGCTGTGTTTTGCTAGTCTTATTTTGTATATCTGTTTTCAGTTTGGACCTTGTCCTCCTCCCAATTTTCTGTTGTGACCGTTTCAGCGTTCAGATACTTGTTCTCACGCTACTCTATTACGTCTTCTATACCGGACTGAGTTCTCTACCCTGAGTTTTTGCCTGCTCCTTTGAAAGACTGAATTGTTTTTTCTTTCCTTTTCTGGTTTTTGGATCCCTGCTCTTGTTTGGACCTGCCCTCCAGCTCTTGTCCCTGTCAAGAATACTGACTGAGGACGACTGTTGAAACGGATCTTCCTCCTGTGACTGTTTGAATACGGATTGTGGATGACTGGTGTGAGTACTGGACATGCATCTTGTGTATCTGTGGGATCTCTCTCTGGCCCTCACTCTCTCTCGGATTGTTTGTGTGCACACGAAGAGGAGGATTTATCTCTCACCTGCTAACCTGCTCAGCTCCTAGCTAACTCTCACTCCAGCCTCTGCTCTCGCCAACCATACACGGATAACTTCCTAGACTTCATCTCCTCCATTCCCTCCACCGCCAGACCTTCTACTTCCTGTAAGTCAGTAAATTCTTTTGAGCAATTATTCTCTTTTCTTTGGCTATTACTCACACCATATCTCCTCTGCAGATTCTCAGACTCTGGATCACCGGTCCCAGCTGCCAGTCATCTTCTTAACATCATTATTTACTAATAAATCCTTTCTTTGTTAACCACTTTTGTACTGGCTATTTAATCGGGTTTGTTTCTCCTCTCAGCTGGTGTATTTTCACCCTGGCCGCTGACACCAGAGGATTCTAAAGGTAAATGTTAAGGTCATACTGTATTTCTGACAGCTAAAGCTTGGTCAAAATAGTGTCTTGTAACAGGACAATGATTTAAAGCACGCCACAAAATCTACATCAGTGTGAAAAAGTATTTGCCACTTTCCAGATTTTTTTTCATATTTCAGACTTGAATGATACAGATCATCAAACAAATTTTTATATTGCACAAAGACACCCTGAGTAAATAAAGTAAATAATGCAATTTTATTTTTATTATAATTTTAATTTTTGTAAGGGGGGGAAAAAAGCTGTCCAAACCTGCCTGGCACTACGTGAAAATGTAATTGGCCTAAGCCACTCCAAAACCTTCAGTTTGTTTTCTTTTTTTAAGCCATTCAGAAGTGAACTTGGTGGCGTGTTCTAAAGAACTTGCAGTTCTTTAGATGTGGTCTGGGTTCTTATTATAAACTCCTGGAGGTCATAAAAGGTTTTGGAATAACCTAGTCAAAGTCCAAAACTCAACCCAATAGAAATGCTGCAGCAGGATCTTAAGAAAATGCTTAAAACCCTCAATGAACTAAAGCAATGAGCCAAAATGAATCCAAATGAAATTATGTGAGACTGATAAAGGTGTTACATGTCTTAAATTTTAACAGTTGGAACAATGTTCTGAGAGTGTTGCATTTTCTGACAGAGTTGCAGGGGTGCCATTATTTTTGGCAATGACTGTATGGAATTATGTAGTAAACTAAAAAGTGTTACCCTGAATATCGTTTTTATCGATTGAATGTGATGAGAGAATGTTTGTTTTACTTCAGTAAAACTTTCACATTCAAAACTTCACATATACCAACACAGAAGAGCAGCTTTCCAAATTTAACTCCTTTACAAGTTGATTATCTCCAGCTCCAGCTTCACTGCATACAGTATTTGATACTGTTGCCCCTCTGCAAAAGAAGGTAGTGAATCAGAGGAGAATATCTCCATGGTATAATTCACAACTCCGTAGCCTAAAGAAGACATTGCATAAGCTGGAAAGGAGATGGTGTTCCACTAATTCAAATTAATCTCTTAGTCTGGAACGACAGTAATGTTTAAAAAGGCAAGATCTACATATTATTCATAATTAATAGAAGACAATAAAAATAACCCTAGATTTATTTTCAGCACTGTAACCAGGCTGACAAAGAGTCGTAGCTCTGTTGAGCCCAGTATTCCTTTAACTGATAGTTAAGGATTTTTATAAATTTCTTTACAAATAAAATCATAACCATTAGAGAAAAAAATTATCAGATCAACCCTGCAGCTGAAATAGATGCATTTGGATGTACAACAGCTTTAGATTTGTTTATAAGACCTCAGACTTACTTGCTTTCTCCCTGTAGATCATGCTAAGTTAATCTCACTCATTAACTCATCCAAACCATCAACTTGTCTTTTAGACACCTTCCTGACTAGACTGCTCAAAGAAGTTTTACCTTTAATCAGCATGTCTGATTAAAGGTAATATCAACTCATCTTTACCACAGGCCTTTAAACTTGCTGTAGTTCCAAAAAACACTGAAGAAGATGGTGTGTCCAAATGTTTAGCTGGTAGTGTAGAAATTCTTAATTGTGGACGTCTGTGGAATGATGAGCAACTATTTGAGAAATTTTTTTCTTTACGGGAGGTGGGGTATATTTAACATTCAATGATCTGTTTATTTTAATTCTGTTGGAACTGGGCTTAAGTCATATTGTATATTTCATTCAAATGCTACTCATGAGAAAGTCAAAGTCATAATGAGACATGAATTTCGTATTGTACAAAAATGGACATGAACAAACAAATTATTATCCTCCTCACCACTTTCTTTGCAGAGAACAAAGAGGAATTCTGCAGCACAGTCCTTGACGTCAGTATCAATGTGTGTCATAAGACGGACTAGTTTGTTCCTCAGAGTACTGCCTACCTCTGGTCTGTTCTTTACATCACGTAGTGGAGGCAGCACCTAAATACACACCATATATGTCAATACACATCAAAACACAAATAGTGCTTCAAATTTATTTGGTCATCATGGATTTTACAGCATTTACCTCAGCCCAGTACTGACCTTTGACCTGAGGAACTTCCTGGTCTCTCTGTGAATGCGGGCACTCTCGGTCAGCAAATTCAGTGATGGGAGAAGAGTCTCCTTTAATTTATGTCCCTGCAAGATAAAATATACTTAGCAATAACTTAATGACTCAATGACAATAATTTTAATTATAATTTTACAATAAAAGCAACCAATCAGCGGGGTGCAATAGCAAATAAGTCTGTTTTAATAAAGCACATCAATGCAACACACTGAGAAATATAATATATACTGTAAAAACACATGGTGGAAAAATATATTTGCATGACGTGGCCATAGAATTAGATCTAATTTAACAAGGGCTGTCATTGATGAGTTTGCACTTTAACATGCACTGACAGTGATGCTGAAGAAGAAGGAACTGTCTTATCTAGTCAGACTTTTTTCAATGATGTTTCCACCAGATACTTGAAATTTTTGCACTAATTATTGCTTAATAATTAAAGGGAAACTTCAGAGATTGGTTTTCCTCCTATGGTTTTAGTTTAGAGCAGTAGTTCTAGAGGAGTGTGTGTATATCAATGGTATTAAACTTCCCTCTGCCTTGTCTGTATTAAAATATCTCTCTGCTTCCAACTGAACAACTTTCTAGCTGTATGTGTGTCCAGCACATCATTTAGGAACAGGTCGACCAACACTACAACCACCATGGAAAGAGAAACCAGATGAGACCACTGAGCTATGTAGATGCAAAAAGAAAAAATAGTAAAGGACATTCATATACATGTACTTCCCAGACTAAAACTGTGCTGTAACTAGCAAACTGTAGCAGTCTAGATACCACCCTATTATTTTATTAGATCCTCAAAAACACAGTTTAGTCATCAGTTAACATACAGCTCCACCTAGTGACAAAGACCAGAACATTTTAAAATATATGTTGTAGAATTTAAGTTTTAAATAAAGCAATTTATGACTTTTCACTTATTATCATAGTAATAATTCTATAAATTTTGTGTTTTCTTCACCAGTAGTGCTGTCTCCTCTGTACCTTTCTGCAGGCATCCCTGACTTTAGAGTTGAATGCAGTTTTTGCCCCCTAATAACCTGCTCACTGTTTGTTTGTTGCTGTTGTTGCCCTTTTTTGTTTTCTCTGTCCATTTTCCACTCAAACCTAGTGGTCAAGGCAGATGGCTGGCCACCCTCAGTCTGGTTCTGCTGGAGGTTTCTTCCATTAACGGGAGTTTTTCCTCTCTACTGTCTCCTAGTGCTGCTTAAATGGGATTTATTGAAGTTTAAACTTAATATATTTATATTCTGTAAGGTCTTAAACCTTACATTGTAGAGTGCCTTGTGATGACTCTTTTGTGATTTGAAGCCATATAAATAAACTGAATTGAACTGAACTGAACATACACTTCATACACAGTTGCCTTACCCGATCAAGTCTTTTCTCCATGAATTTCAGCAGCATATTGACAGCATCCATGTTGACTCCCATGTACTCAATGGAGCCTTGTTGCACCTTGGGCATCAACAATACATCCAAACAAGGCAGAGGTAGGTTGCCTAGTAGGTTAACAGTGTGGCTGAGAAAAGGATTATGTGGAGATTAGGGCACCACGGAAGAGCAATGTCTATATGAATAAAGTAATTGATGAACCGAAAAGACAATATAAGTAAAGGATGCACTGTCCAACCTGTGGAACTCATCAGTCCGCTCCTCTCCATCTGCATGGCTCATTAGACAGTGTCTCAGTATGGCTCCCAAATGTCTGTACTCTGCTGCCTCCTCCTTCACACATAGTTATACATGTTATTGTATACATCTTCTGAGGAAAATACTCACTGTAAATGTGTCTTTACAGTATATTTTTTTATATGTCTGATTGTAATAGACAGATACACTTAGCCAACACCATTCTGTGGTTCTGACAACTGTTTTTGCATTTAAGAACAATTCTTACATTTTCTAACATATTAAGCACAAACACAAGATCATTAGGGATTGGAATGGGATGGGAATGTTCCCTGAACTTTAAAGAATAGGAAGTGGCCATTTTATTTTCTTATGTCAGATAACCAGTCTAATGCTGTGGACTACACTAAGTACAGAAGGAAGTAGAGTGAAGTGAAATATTCATAAAAAAAATGCATAACTGCATTTTATGTAAGATATTAAACAAAAAAGTGTCAGTACTTAGCAATAGCATCCTTGGCAGATTTGCAGATTTTGCATCTTGCTGAAACATATTTAGTTCATTTATTTGGGATTTTCTACTTTTCTTAAAATTATTCTAGTTTAACAAAGTATAGTATGGTGGGTAATGTCTTACACATGCAGGTGAGATTGTCTGTTTAGTTGCAGTCTTTTGAGTACCAGTAATATGAGGGTAAATGGATGTATGAAAACTATTAATTTTCACACCATGGAAGACAATGAAACCAGTATGCCACTACAACTATGATCCTGACAAACTGGTCTATATAGAAAATATGTTTCTGAAATGAGTAATTCTGCAAGTCGATTTGTCTGCTGTTATATGCACTGACTTTTGACTACAGTATAACTAGAAAAATAGTATTGATGACAACATGGCTAAAATAATATGATAAAACTCTAAAAAAACTAAAAAAACTAAAAACTTAATTAATTACTTAACGTAATTCAGTACCTCATCAACCTTGCGTCTACTTGTGTCAAATGTGATATTGAAAAGTATTTTCAGTATTTCCATGGCTAGTTCTGTTTGCTGCCTGCTCAGCGGGGGGAATTCTTCAGGTGGAATGCCCTCTAATCCTGCCCTGGTTGTCTCCAGTGTATCTGGCCAACACAGACCTAGTGTGGCATCCAGATGGCTACCTAGAATGCAAACAGTACAGGAAGTTATCAACTTATGCTCTTGGCATCTTCTGTTTAAAAAATTCTTAACTTCTTATAAATACTTTTTATAAATACTTCTGTTCTATATTTTCTTGGTTTGTACGGCTTCCATTTAGTGGTTAGATAATGACCTGGAATGTGAGTTAACTAATGTCTTTAGTTCCCTGAAGACTAGAAACCTACAGAGCTAGTGCTGGTTACCTGGGTCAATACTTAACACAGAAGAGGTGTTTAAAGTCAGTTACCTAATAGACTGATACCATGAAGTTCCTGAGCCAGCAGTGCCCTGATGTCCACTCTTAGGGCAGTCAGCAGGAAAGTAAGGCGTAGGTTAAAGAAACGCACCTGTAAAGATAAAGTGTACAGTGGCTCATTCACACTACTTCATGTACATTTCTATTTATTTATTACAAAAAAATGACACTTTAAAATAACAAAAAAGATGTTGAACTTTAAAGTCTATGGCAACAATTAATTGATGCACTTATCTGGCAAAATATAAATGTATGTTATTGTATTTATGTATTTCTATTATTTTATTTTTTCTTGATATCAGTTTTTTCTTTTTTTTTTCAACAATATGTATAAAAGCATTACAATTTTAAAAGTTTTTAGGGAAAATCTGGGCTGATTAGAACAGATGGCATCCATCCCACTTTAGATGGTGCCACTATATTATCTGGAAATATGGTTCATAAAAACTTGATAAAAATAAAGATAAAAACAAAACAGTTAAATGTGGACTATTAAATATCAGATCCCCGTTGTTCCGTTTTAGTAAATGACTTGATAAGTGACCATCAGACTGATTTATTCTGTCTTACAGAAACCTGGCTGCAGCAGGATTAATATGTTAGTCTAAACATGTCAAACCCCCGATTCCTGGCTACATGTTGAAGTGTCCCTGGACAAGACCCTAAACCCCTGTACCCTTGGAACCTCAAAGGGGCAGCCTGTCCACAAAGAATTTTCCCAAGGGGATTAATAAAGTATCTATTATTATTATTATTATTATTATTATTATCTGAAAAAGCTGTTACCAAATTAAAGGAAACAATTCCATCATATTTTACTTTTATCTACAGAGCCAATACAGGGGAGAGCAGCTTTCCTAACTTTACTCCAGTACAGTAGATTTTCTTTCTGATAATGTTGCAGCTTCACTGCATACAATACTCAATACTGTAGTAAATAGAAAGTAGTGAATCAGAGGAGGTTAGCTCCTTGGTACAACTCACAAATCACAAATGGTGTTCCACAAATTTTGACTAATCTTGCCTAGCCTGGAAAATTTAATAATTCATAAAAAAATCTATCTATAACACTAGAAGCACATATTATTAATCAATAATAGCAGAAAATAAGAATAACCTCAGGTTTCTTTTCAGCACTGTAGCCAGGTCTCAGCCAAGTCTTATTTAGACTGCTTCCTCTGTGTAGACCATACTGTTGATGGTTTAAACTCATCTAACATCAACTTGTCTCTTGGACGCCATCCCAACTAGACTGCTCATATAAGTGTTACCTTTAATCAGCATGTCCATGTTAGATAACTAATTACTGTCAGGTTATGTACCACAGGCCTTAAAGCTTGCTGTAATTAAACCCTTACTCAAAAGACAACTCTTGATTCAGGGATTATATTCAATTATAGACCAATCAAAGTTAATTTTTTTAAGTATACTTCAGTATCCTTTAAGTATAGTAAGTATACTTATGTCTTTGTACTTTGAGTACACTTACAAGTATACTATTTTAATACTTTTTGGGACTAAATTGGCCCATTTTTGATTTATAATATAAAAAGTATACATAAAGTATGTTACAAACATACTTCGGGACTTTTATATACATGTTCGGTTACTAGTGATGTTATACCAGTATGGTTATAAATTTATAACAATAAAAAATGTATTGATACAATATGGTAACAATAAATTATGTCACATATAATGACACTATGTCACACAACAGTTAGTGACACATTGTTAATTTATAACTTTAATAGTTGTTTGTTTATAAAGTTAAACTACTGAAATGCATGCTAGGTATTTCTATATACCTGGCCTATACTTGTACTAATCCAAGTATACGTAGACTTTTCTATCTACTTATCAGTTTACAGCAAGTATACTTAAATACTATTTTGTCTAGTATACTTCTTATAAATACATAAAAAGTAAACTGAAAGTATACTTGCCCATTTTTTAGTTTCAAGAAGTATACATAAGGTTTATTTGAATATACACTATATTGCCAAATGTATTCACTCACTCATCCAAATAATCTGAATCAGGTGTTCCAATCACTTCCATGGCCACAGGTGTATAAAATCAAGCACCTAGGCATGCAGACTGTTTTTACAAAAATTTGTGAAAGAATGGGTGGCTCTCAGGAGTGTGGAACTGTGATAGGATGCCAGCTGTGCAACAAATCCAGTCGTGAAATTTCCTTGCTCCTAAATATTCCACAGTCAACTGTCAACTGTATTATAAGAAGATGGAAGCATTTGGGAACGACAGCAACTCAGCCACAAAGTGGTAGGCCATGCAAACTGACGGAGCAGGGTCAGCGGGTGCTGAGGCACACAGTGCAAAGAGGTTGCCAACTTTCTGCAGAGTCAATCGCTACAGACCTCCAAACTTCATGTGGCCTTCAGATTAGCTCAAGAACAGTGCACAGAGAGCTTCATGGAATGGGTTTCCATGGCCGAGCAGCTGCATCCAAGCCATACATCACCAAGTGCAATGCAAAGCGTTGGATGCAGTGGTGTAAAGCACGCCGTCACTGGACTCTGGAGCAGTAGAGACGTGTTCTCTGCAGTGACGAATCGCGCTTCTCCATCTGGCAATCTGATAGACGAGTCTGGGTTTGGTGGTTGCCAGGAGAACGGTACTGTGACTGCATTGTGCCTAGTGAAAAGTTTGGTGGAGGGGGGATTATGGTGTGGGGTTGTTTTTCAGGAGCTGGGCTTGGCCCCTTAGTTCCAGTGAAAGGAACTCTGAATGCTTCAGCATACCAAGACATTTTGGACAATTCCATGCTCCCAACTTTGTGGGAGCAGTTTGGAGCTGGCCCCTTCCTCTTCCAACATGACCGTGCACCAGTGCACAAAGCAAGGTCCACCTGCACAGAGTCCTGACCTCAACCCAATAGAACACCATTGGGATGAATTAGTGGGGAAACTGAGAGCCAGGCCTTCTCGTCCAACATCAGTGTGTGACCTCACAAATGCGCTTCTAGAAGAATGGTCAAAAATTCACATAAACACACTACTAAACCTTGTGGAGCCTTCCTAGAAGAGTTGAAGCTGTTATAGCTGCAAAGGGTGGACCGACGAACCCTATGGATTAGGAATGGGATGTCACTTAAATTCATATGCGAGTCAGGGCAGGTGAGCGAATACTTTTGGCAATATAGTGTATGTAAAAATGCAGATACCACACTCAAAAGCTGATTGAGAGTTATTACCAAATTTTGAACAATTGTAATGTTAAATTAATTTTTTAATTATTATAAGTTTTTTAATGGCTCAGTATTAACCAGTAGTGATCTGCAGGCATCTTCCTTGATGACCCATTTAATTGAATATACACTTTGTTTACGTTAAACACATCTGCCTTTCATCACTGAGAGGGGGAAATATTGTACTTTTTGGCAATGCATTTTTTTAAAATAAAGAAATGTTATCAACTAATGATGTATTATTATCGACGAAGCAGCTGTCAACAATCCCACAGATACCCCAATATTTTAATGCTACACCCACTGCACATGGCATTTCCAGAAACAAAATATTAATCTTTTAAAACTTGTTAGTTTGTTTTGCGTCAATAAACTTCATTTATAAAATGAAGAGGGAAAACATCTGTGCAAATGACCTGAAACAAATACAAAAAGCACACATAGTACTTACTAGTATGACTCCCATTGTGTTGAGGTTAATGAGTTCTGTGTTGATGGTGTGCGTGTTGCTCTGCAACAGACTAGCCACTAGTCTGACCACACTGAGCCTGGTGTTGCCCACTGGAGGGTCCAGGACACCCCAAGTTGTCTTCATCACATTTTTCTGTTGTTGGAGAAAAATCTCTGATCAGTATAAACAAAGATATGTGTGTATGTGTGTGTTACCTTAAATAATAATAAATATTCACAATAAATATGTATATATAAATATGTATATAATGTCTTCCATAATATCTGTCCTATAATTTCTCCAGAGTTTTCCTTTGTAATCCAATTTCCAATTTGGTAAATTTTTCCTTTTATGCAACATGTATTATACACATTTTGGATATACCAGACATTAAGTACAGCAGTGTCTATACATTGTACCCCATTTCAGGGCACCATAGTATGTGAGACACGACAAAGAGTGGTTATGAACTCCAATTCATTGATGTCAGCAGTTATTGGGTACCTTTTCTGCCGATGCTCTGCTATGCCTGTATTGTAGCCATCTATCAGACCAGGTCAGTGGTTGGACCATTCAACAGTTCTCCATATTTTATCATTGGAAAAAAGTTTTCTTTAACAGTATGCTTCAGATGTCTTATTGGCTGATGGTTCATCAGGCAAGTTATGAGATATGAACTTTAGCAGATAGCACATGCATATACATTTTGAGCAGAAAAGGGCTTTCCCTCCCTGCACCATACTTTGCTCTTGCCAATCTTGCCAGGCTCCTGCCTGGGTAGATTTCTCCCTGCATCATGTGTACGTGATTTATTTGCCTTGTTTAGATTCAAAAAGCCTTTTTTTGTTTATAGTGGAGCCTGCAGGCCACGCAAAAATGAACTGATGACCAGATGGATACAAGTCACTATTCCACGTCTTGTCAAAAATGATCTACTGAATAATATATAGCCCATTAAGAATATATTTTTACATAATGGATACATGAGAATGAAGATGTGACATGGTACACTACTAAAAAAAATTAAAGGGAACACATCCTAGATCTTAAATGAAATCTTCCAGTTGAAAATCTTTATTCATTACATAGTGGAATACGCTGAGAACAAAGTAACATAAGAATGATAAATGGAAATCTAAATTATTATCCTATGGAGATCTGGATTCAGAATCATACTCAAAATGAAAGTGGAAAAGTCAGATCACAGGCTGATCCAAGACAACTGAAGACAATTCAAAATGAGGCTCAGTAGTGTGTGTGTGTGTGTGTGTGGCCTCCACGAGCCTGTATGCACTCCCTACAATGTCTGGGCTGCTGATTATACAACAGATGTTCTCCTGAGGGATCTCCTCCCAGACCTAGATCAGGGCATCAGTCAACTCCTGGACAGTATGTGATGTGACGTGGCGTCGGAGGTGCTCGATTGGATTTAGGTCTGGGGAACAGGCAGGCCATTCTATAGCATCTATGCCTTCATCATACAGGAACTGCTGATACACCCTCATACCACTCTCATGGAGTCTGTTTCTGACAGTTTGAGCAGAAACATGCACATTAGTGTCCTGCTGGAGGTCATTTTGTATGGCTCTGGCAGTGCTCTTCCTGTTCCTCCTTGCACAAAGGAGCAGATAGTGGTCCTGCTGCTGGGTTGTTGTCCTCCTACGGCCCCCTCCATATATCCTGGTATCTCCTCCATGCTCTTGACACTGTGCTGGGAAACACAGCAAACCTTCTTGCCACAGTGCGC
>OMLM01007627.1:32567-44529 GCA_900302695.1 Helostoma temminkii | reverse complement strand
GGATGGGTTGGGTGGGGTTTACAGTCGCCAGACTTCCTGACTCTCCTGCTGTCGGACACTTGTGAACGCAGCGTTGGCTCTTTGTGTCTCAGCACTCTGCAACCACAAGGTTCAAATGACCCCACGGCTGCCTCGAGTCTTCCCTGCAGCCTAACTGACCCCCCCACCTCCCAGCCTCGTCTGTCGGAGGTGAAGAAAAATCCATTAAAACTCAACCTGATCAAAAAGACGCCCAAAGCCAAGACACCATATGCACTCATTTAGGGCTATCGATGACTGGCAAGCATTGTGAGGTAGTTTAATACATGCGATTGACTTACTGCCAACAGTGGCAACAGAGACTGTTTTCCTAAAAAAGGGAATAGAGCCGAGAGTTTGGCAGCATTATTCCAGGCTGATGTGCACCTCAAGGCCATCCAGAGCTGTCAGCACATTTCTCCAGTTTGACCATCAGTAATCCACACAGCACATGGTTCCTATTCCGTGTTAAACGAATAAATGCTGGGTGCTATTGTTGAGTCATTGATCCCGAATTGCAAGTGATGATGTGGTTGCACTGACTGATTGTGGTGGGAGTTTCTCTCATGCCACTTGCATGCAAATGCAGAGATGTGACCCGACTGCCACGGCTTCGTTTTACCAGTGGAGTTCCCATTAAACATCCCTGTGAAGTTTGGAAAAGTCATTTCAAATCACATTGAAAATACAGAGAAAGTAATGGAGACCAATGTTTGCACGTACTGTGTAGCACATATAGAGTGTGGTGCTCTTGTGTTAGCTAACAGATCATCATCTTGTCATCTCAAAGAAGCTGACATGTTGTCACATCTTGTTTCAGCTCCTCAACACGGAGTGACAACTTTGATTGAGATTTCCATATCAAGCCTTCAGCACAGGCTTTGCTCCTAACTGGACCCGAACGTCTGAATAGTTGTTTAATAACCCTGATAATGAGCCATTAATCTATGTGCACACTACTTGGCACTCTGCAGTGGAGAACAGGCCTGTTTTGCCCTGAGCTTTCACTGTGCATCCTCAAATGGGCTTTATAATTACTACCAATTACTGTTAGAGTTGCCTCGAGATAGGCTGGATGTGACACAGCAGTGGCCACTAACTGAGATGACTGAGTTCAGAGTTTTAACACTATACATTAGAACAAAGCTGTAAATGCTGCAAAATACAGCAACCGCTTTTTAAGTTTAATCTTGGCACATAAAGTGTAGTAAACCACGAAGAGGCAAGAAACTGGCACAATGATACAGTTTTAGAATAAGCCTCAGTCTTTACGGTAGATTCTTGTCAATTATGTTTAGAGATTTAAAAAAATTACTGTGCCACTTTACAATCATGTAGACGGAACTCTTTGGTACGTAATAACAAACAACTCAGACCCTTTGAAAACCACAAGCAAAACTGGGAGCAACAAATGAGTCTGTTTGACCGAATCTGACTTTAAGCATCTATGTTTTCCTCTGTGGTGACTGAAAGCGTAGTTTTCCCATTAAGCAGTGATATACATACCTCACACATTATTTAAAACGTTTATTCATTAACTATGAAAACCACAAAAAACTATCATGATGCCATAGTTTTGGCCACTTGGCTTGGTTTATAAAAGGCCAACGTGGTAGCCACAGTGCTGCGAAAAATAATTTGGCCCCTTCATGATTTTTATTTATTTATTTTTTGCATATTTGTGCCATCCTTGGAGGCACAAGAATCAAGTGTTAGTAATAACTGGCAATGAGTCTTTCACATCACTGTGGAGGAATTTTGCCCCACTCTTCTTTGCAGAATTGTTTTAACTCAGCCACATTGAAGGGTTTGTTTGTTTTGAGCCATTCAGTGGTGGTGTGATGCGTTAGGAATCACTGTCCTGCTGCAAAACCCACGGACAGGTGGTCGGACATTTTCCTTCAGGATTTTCTGTTAGAGCACAGAATTCATGGTTCCATCAATTATGGCAAATCTTCCAGTTCCTGAAGCTGCGAAGTTGCCCCAGACTATTTTATGAAATGCTGTGTTAGTTTTAACAGAAGGCACACCTTCCAAGAAGTTTTGTCTCATCAGTCCACAGAATATTTGTCTACAAGTTTTTAAGATGTTTTTTTGGCAAATGTGAGACGAGCCTTTGTGCTTTTTTTGGTCAGCAGTGGCTTTCACCTTGGAACTCTCCCATTTTTGCCCATTATTTTTTCCCAGAGGGCCAGGCAGGTTTGGACTCCTTTTATTAATCATCATTTAAAACTGCATTTTGTATTTACTCTGGTTACCTTTGTGTAATATTAAAATTAGTTTGATTATCTTAAAGGTTTAATGTTGGCAAATATGCAAAAAAAGGAAGGTAGATACCTTTTCACAGCACTGTAGTTACACATTTGCCAACAACAACAGTATTCATATTTTGAGTCGTGTTTATGGCGACAAAACACATAAGTCAGAAAGATTTTCTTGCTAAAATGGCTGGTGTAGTTGAAAACCGAGGTATTAAAGTTGTGGACCGAACCAAACCCACAACATGAAAGCTATAAAGAAATATCTGCAGATATAGATGATAATTTTCTGCGGTCATGTCAACACGAGCTGCTTCTTTCACATTACACGTTATTGTTTGTCCCTTAGTTCATATTAGAAAATGAATAGCTGTGGTTTCAAACAGTGCTTACTCAGACTGAGATTGGTTTTGGCTTGAACAAAACAAATCAACATCAGACTGAACTTGCCAAATGTTAGTCCAAGACTGAACTAACAAGCTTCCTGGGCAATGACAGAAAGAGTCCTCAGAGAAACTAACGGGAAGCAATTTTAAGTAAATGGTTCAGAATTTCTGAAGCAGGTCTTTATAAGTGCTTATATTTACAGCACATGACAGCTGCTCTTTATTGCTACAGCTACAGAATTGTGAAATTTCACCTGCAACATAACTTCACTGTAAGAAATGAGGGCCAAAAAACAGCCCTCCTCTGCAAATTCTCCTCCTTTTTTTGTTTTTGTTTTTGTTTTGCTTACAATGAAGTTGTGCCAAGCTGCGACTCAAGGATATCTTCTTCCAGTGGACAACATGAAACACATTTACATGGTTCTGTTTAACCCATTGATCCAGCAGGAAATCCAGAAGGTCTGGTTTCAGTGCTGTGTTTCTCAAACACAGTAAAAAATGTTCACACAACACAGCATTTCCCACTAATATAAAACTCAGTTCATAACATCTTTATTGTACAGTTTGCAGTTACATGACATGACCAGCATTCACAAGTTATTTTCCATGCCTGAATAAAATTGTATTATTCTATGTTAAAAGGTTTCAGAGGTCATAAAGGCACATTTGTTGTGCAAATGCACAATTTGCATTTTGTCCAGCCATCAAGTCATTGAAATATGAAGCTTGGCTTCCTGTTGTAGATCTTCAACATACCTCTAATGGATATTATTATTATTATGTTGTTGTTATAATAAGTCACCATTTATTAAAAATACCAAGTGTTCATAGCCTTTGCAAAATCTCATGAACAAGAAAAACTATTGTGTGACTATTGTGTTACTATTTATATTTAAATTAATATTTTAAAAATGTGGTGTGAGTTGTGTTTGTTAGGATGTATATGAGTTTTCTGAGCCCATCAACACTTTATTTGTCTGGAAAAAAAAATCATGACATGGCACATGGTTTTCACTGGTTCTGACAATGCCCATGACTTGACATGCACATGACCAAAAAAAAACCCATCAGCTTAACAGTTATCCATATTTCAAAGTTATTCACGAAAGAGGTTTTGCTAAAATAAGACAATACAGTTGATGCTGACAAATTCTACACAGTGCTTTTTAATAGAGAAAGTCAGTAAACTGTCATGCAGAGGCAGTTTAAACAGTCACAGATATTTTCACAGCACAGTTTACAGGTTATAGGTGATCTGTAAAGATTTATGAGCCATATCTGTTATATCCATATTGTCGTGTATGCATCACAGCTGTAAATCTTCATTCAAACCTACTAAGCCTCTGGCGAAGAAGGTGGTTTGTTCAAAGGACTCTGTGACGCTGCACTTTACAACATAAACAACACCCCATTCATTATGACCCGTAACTTGATAGTGACCAGAGGGATCTGGACCCTCCCGTCAGGCTTTCAGAGGGCCTATTGATCCATTACTTTCGTCGACTTTAGTGGTCTGCAGTGACAGAGTGCCTCTGTAAAGTGAATAGGGGCTGAGGGATTACAATGACCGTATCTGATGAAAAGGCCCTGCACGAGTGGCGACGACATAAATAAAGCCAAAGGTCAGCATCTTTCTCTCTTAGGAACTGGTCGACTGTGTCAAGGAACATCTAATTTCCTCCCTGAAGGCCCCCTTGCGGTAAATATGTTGCAGCAGTGAAGAGCAGCCAAATGTCAGCATATGCTCTTCATATTTTGAAACAGTGTGTGCACAGTGGGGAGGAAGCAGTGGAGGAGCAGAGCAGTTATGGTGTTAACTTAGCTTAAACTGTAAAGACATGTTGCTGTAATTAGCCTTAACTGTGCAGGGTAATTTCCTCCATTAAAATATTTTCCTCTTTCATATCAAACTAGGTAATTTTTACTAGTGTTTTTTCTATTTGTGATCATTTTCGTCAGGACACAGTAAATTAACTTTGACTTCATACAGAGGCTCTGGCCCATCCATGTCTACCAGGAAGAAGATCATGACAACATGAACCTTTTTTTACTTTGTCACAGAATATCATAATATGTGCTCAAAAGGTGCATTTATTGGTCTTCAGTTGCTGCTCATCCAACCTGCCTGCCTGCCTGTTGCTTGTTGTTGTTATTGGTTGTGTGATCTGCTGTTCTTTTCTCTTTTTCTCTTTCTTTCCACTCAACCCAACCGGCTGAGGCAGATGGCCGCCCACCTTGAGCCTGGTTTTGCTGGAGGTTTCTTCCTTTCTTAAAAAGGGAGTTTTTCCTCTCCACTGTTGCCTAGTGCTTGCTCAAAGGGGGATTTGTTGGGTTTTCCTTATCATTTAGTTGTATCGTAAGGTCTTAAACCTTACATTGTAAAGTGCCTTGAGATGACTTTTGTTGTGATTTGGGGCTATATAAATAAAGTTGAATTGAATTGAATTATTCAGTGAATGCGTCTGGATCATGGGTCGTCATATGAAACCTATAAGAACATACAAGTGAATGAAACCACAAATTGGGGTTAACAACTCTGGAAGCGTGTAGGTGATCTTTGACACACAAACCAGTGGTTGATAATGGACTGTCAAACATGCGAATACAATCCTGTGGTGATTATGGCAGCACAGTGCATACCTCATTTTTTGGGTTTAGATTAATGTGTCTATAAATGGTTACATGTGGTATTTACCTTTTAAATCACCTGTTTTTCATGCATACAAATATTAATGGTCATTAGAAACCAATTTTCACTTTCAAAAGACTTCACTACTACGTATATGTAGCTTTTAAATGTCAGTACCTCAGTTTCTTATTTCTTTTACTTCCTACCTCTTTCAGCTGTTCTTCTGCTGCTATGTCACAGTAATTTCCCCTATGAAAGTCAATAATATAATATTGTGTATATTTTGTGCTTGACTCATTGGCTCAGTCTTGAAGGAAGGTCAAGTCAGATGTGAATGTCAGACCAGCTTGATACTTTTCAGTAGCAGATGTAGGCAAGTGTGAGAAGAACGTCACCTCTGGGGACATGAGACCATATCTTCTATATTTGCTGTGATGTCTCTGTGCATGTGGAAACAACAGGCCATTTCATTGTGGCCTGTCAGATGAAAAGTCCTGACCTTCGAGGGCACTGGTCTAAACTACGTGTCATCTGACCCAGGATCAGATGTCAGCTGCTTCAGACAATTAGGACAAGTGATAAGAGTCAAAGTGTCGTTCAGAGTAACAGAGTTTCTGAAAATCATTCAAAAAGCTGAAAATGGATGGACTTTGATGCCTAATGACAGAACCTGTCCTGGCTATGATCTATTAAAATCAGTGTACATGATCTGAACAAAAGACACGCCAAAATCAATAGTACAAGTTGGAGGAAACAGATACTTGAGACTAATGGACACTGGGAATTGTGGCTGATGGGCACAAAGGGTTGAAATTCATATTGATACAGACTTCACAGGCCAGTGGGCTCCAAGGGGGCGAGAGGAGGTCACAGGTTGCTTTGACAGTCTACCCGATCTTAATGGAAGCCTATCGACTGCCTCTGTGACTTACATGTTACCAGGAGGCACAGAGTCTGTGAATGAAAGTACTGAAATAAATGTGTCTGAACGGGCGCTTGTACACGTGCATCTTTTACATGTGTGATTGTAGACATATCAGTTTCTCTGCAGTCTTCAGGGATTCTGGTTCTGATCAATAGCTAGTTATTAGTTGCTCAATAATATCTTTTTCTGCTGAAGGTCAGGATGGTATATACTTTGAAATGTTAAACATGCTTGTAATTGTGCTTCAGCTTCTTGTGATAGCAAATCTTAATATTTGTCTATTACAGATTTTTGTTTCATATGCTAATTATATTCAGCTAAATGCCTTGTTTAACTCCCAAACTGTTGCAAACACCCACCAGCATTCTCCCACTGTCTTTAACAGAAGTGATTCAGCTATAAACACTTTTGGTCATGTTCATGGAAAAGTTGAGAGTTTTGGGAGAAATCTCAAAGGTTTTTATGCTTTAGTGTGTTTACAGATTTTTCTCATTTTGTTTGATTGCAGTCACTGGAAAGCACTTTGTGACAGCTTCTCTTGATATGAATAAACTTGCTTACTAAAACAGTGTGGCGATCTGTCATCACTTATTTCCAGAACTGTCCATAATCTTCGTTCTCAGCTTTGCATTTTTCATACAATCCAACAGGCTTCATTGTCTAAATATGAGAGTTTCCTTAAACCACCATTTGAAAATAAAACAAAAACAGAATTTCTGGGTTTTGTTAGTAATAGCACCAAAAAAACTCCAGAAAACAATACAAAGATGTTTACTTTTCTTTCCCGACCCATTAATCATCTCACAGTGTCTCACATTATTTTCTACAGTGTAACTCATAGGCACAGAGAGAACAAACCTAATGGGAAACATGCTGAGAGACACAGTCACATGCACATCTTCAACTTCAGTAGTTTGCACACATGCATTAGTGTCTATTAGCCAGATACATGAAATAGAAATCGGCCATGTATACAAACTGCTGACTCAAAATTAAAGTGTATTGTGAAAGTGACTGTTAATTGACAGCTGGTGTATTTCCTGCCGATTTACCCTCCTCTTCCAGGCAATTGGTGACAGGACATTAACCTGACCCACATCTCTCACCACAAAAATGTAATAATCTGAGCTGCAACCATTTTGCTTCTTTCTGAATTGGCAGCATGTGCTCCTAGCTTGGTTCTCCCCTATGGCTGAGCAGCTGCGCATCGCTCGGTTCATCCAGTGTGACAGCCCGAAATCACAAGTGCAACAGCCCAGTCATGGGAATTTATCATCAGTAAACACACATATCACTGAGCAATCAGCGACTGAGTGGAATACAAGTCGATGCAGTGAAAAGGACAACTACTCCCCATATAGGGATGACTGAATTGTGAGCTAATGTCCTGAGTGGCTGCCTGCCAGGTAGATGCACCTGCGGCCCTTAAACAGGCAGTGTCATCACTGCAGTCAAACCGTTAACACATGGCTTCAGAGCACCAAGAGTACCATTAAACAACAGCTGCTCAGAAACAACCTTTATTCTGCTCATGCAGCTGAAAACAGTCTGCATGAGCCAGCCACTGAGGAAGCTGTACTGGAGAAACAATGACCAATAGGACAGTATCTGAAACTCTACAAGGTACCTACCATCAGCAGGATGTTTCTGAAGGGATGTTCAGTAAAACGGGTTTCATGTCCTCCCATGATTTAAAGAAGCATAAACTTATGTTTTCGGTCATTTAGGCGGGTTTATTTTGACAAAACTGTCATTAATTTCTGTTTAATCTGTTAGTATGTAACTTTTTTGGTCATCAGTGGTCATTTCTTTTTTTAGCTCTGTTTTGGTCTACACCAATCACAGAAAATCCTGCTGCAGCCACACACCAAACATAGTCTGACACTGAATCTTTAAAAATGAAGAGGTTTTCTTTTGCACAGAGAAGGCTAACAGCTAATGGTTGCTTTGCACAGGAGATCAGCTATGTGGAGGAACACATAACCGCAGAAACGGGACTGAAGGTGCAGGTAGTGACAGTATATAGTCCTACAATAACAAAAGGTACATGGCTTGAGTTATTTTAGTTCTTAGAAATCCATCTGAAATTAATTACAGGTTCTTTAAGATTTTGTAGATTTTATATAATCCATGTAATACACCTGAATTCAAAGTCCTATAGCTGCAGTATATTACAACTGTCAACAACTGAAATGTATTTCTGTTTCACTGTCTTATTTTTTGTAATTGGAGCACAGTCTGCTTTGTCTTCTATACAGAAAGCCATTTTGGATAAAAGCATGGATACCGTAGACATTCATGCAAACAAACCACCTGAAAACGCATTGACTGAAAACAGCAGCAGCGTAATGCCACAGCATCTAATGAGCAGCTTTCCACTCTACATGCCCTGTAAGGCAGGTTTTGGAAGCAGCACTTACCAGATCAGAGCTGATGCTGCCTCTGTATCTGAGCTCTGACCTGTTCACCAGCTCTTTGGCTCTTGCTGAAGTGCAATGCAATTTGTAACCGTGCAACTATTTCTGTTCGAATCACTCGTGTGAAACTAACCCAGTGACCCTGAGCGATACACAGATACAGATGGTGCAACAGAACTAACTGTTCTGTTAATTATTGCATGACGGCAACTCAGCTATAATCATCCTTCCTGCAGAAAAGCTTTCATAGACCATCTGCATCCTAATACGTCAAGAATTCATAAGATCTGAGCTGTATGTGCTCAGATTGGTGATTGAGGCTTGAACATCCTCTCCACTGTACGTTTCAGCCAACAAGTGGATCCAGCCTGACAGCAGCCTGAGGTTGAACTCTCATCAACATCTGATGCTCAAAAAGACTCTCACAACCTGTCATCTGCTATACAAGCCACTATTAACAAGGTTGTCAACATTACTCATCAGCTGTGATGACTGACGTGTTGTAAAGGTCACAGTTCAAAACCACTTCAGACTGTCAACAAATGGCTGTGTCAGTTCAGCTGTGCATCAAAAAGCACTGAATTTCATCTGCATGCTTTAATAAAACTTGTAAACAAGTGACACCGTAGGTGTTAATGTCTGTGTGCTTGTTCTTTCAATCTTTAAAAGGAACAATAAAGTACAGTACAGGCTGTACAACAAGAATACTAATACTACACCAAGTAAGTAACATACAGTATTGTGCATATTATTTAGGATTACTGTTTCACTTCAAGTGTGTCAGATACTGGTGTCAGCAAAGCTAAAGGTGTCGGTATGACATGCACAAAGAAGTGAAACCAGATGTGTTGAACGTGTTCAGCGATCGTTCACTGATCACCTGCTACATGTTTCTGTCATCGGAGGTTGACTTTTAGTCCGTGGTCTAGGTCATTCTTCAAAATCATCAGAGCCTAACCCCTAAGTCTCTACTTCTCTTGTATCAGGCTTGTCTCTTACTCCTCAGTATTTCACTCGGTCTTGTCTCAGACATGAGCACTGGACTAACCAAATGCTTTTACGGGATTTGGCTGAAATTAACTTCCTCCTTCCTTCTTTCTTTCCTCCTTTAAAACAAATAAGGAAACTTATTCAGATAAAGGATTCAGATTTTCAGTTTTATACGACTATAAAGTGAATAAGCTATATATTCCTATATAGGCTTGTGCTGTCTTGTCTAAGCAGATTGTTGAGCGTATAGAGAACATTAGGTAAATTGCTACAGTGTTTTTACACTCTACATACTTTTTGATTGTCACACACTGTCTGTCAAGACTTTTTGTGAAACACATGGTAATTCTGACTGGTAGTGTAAATCACAATGCAGTCATAGTAATACTTTCTCCACTGTCACAAAAATTATAAATAAGTAAGTGGTCTTAAAAATCTTTTTTTTTTTTTCTGTCTTGGTGTTTTATACTGAATCACATTTAGACTTGGGTTTATACTTTTCACTAAAGTCACTAAAGGTTCTACTATCATCATCTTCCAATAGAAATAGAAAAGAGCAAAGCCAAAAGATGATCTTCGCTTGCATGTGCTTCTCCTTGACAGCAGCTATTTGTTCTGATATCAAACAAACACTTTATAAATATCTGTGCTTACTTATCTACAGTTCCCTGATGTCCGAGAAAAGAGGAAGCTCAGAGGCAGGTTCCTTCAGCCATGTATTATTCACCACTTTAATTTCAAAACCTTCAAAGGAGAAAGAGAGTTGTCTGTTTATTTTATTTATTTCTCAAATCCACAAATAGACTGTAAAATGTTTGTGGTTAAAAATTTATCACAGGCATCAAATAGTGAACTAGTGGTACTGTTGTCCTACAGGGTTTAAGACCAATATCTGCGTTTATCATCATCAGTAAGTACATAAGTAATCTAAACTGACAGAAATGCTTAGATGAAATTTGTTGTGTGTGCCTGAAGACCGGAAGAGTTTTACTACGTGTGGTTGTCTTGAATTGAAAAGAAATAACAGAACTATTGCAGTGTTACAAGAAGTGGTTCCCTTTATTGCAGAACATAGATATCAAGCGAAGCAGTAAACTATGGAGACATGAGTTTTTAGAGCTCGAGGTACAAACTATTTGTATTAGCTTAGCATAAAGAAAGGAAGACTGGAAAACCCTAACTCTATACAAAGATAAAAAATACTGCCACAAGCTTGGTGACATATAATCAACGCTTACTGACAGCAGAAATGATAATAATAATATATAAGATTATTTTATTTAATTTCATCCTTACAGTTTGTTCATGTTGGTTAGTTTCTTATTGGGCAGTGTTTTTTTCTGCCAACCAGTTTATTGTGAATGGCATCCAGTCAACCTGCTTACATGGTTTTTCTGCTCCTCTTTCTTGTAATTTTCATGCATGTGTGGCTTGGTACGTATCCGGCTAATGCAGGACATGGCTAACGAGATTCTGGATGGAAAGAAAGAATATGTCCAAATATGTTGAATGATACTTCGAAATGGTTGTAGAGTCAATAACATCAAAAATAATTATATAATTATCTGTTGAGGCATTTATTGCTCTTACTTGTAGAACAACCAATAAATACATACAATTGTCACCAATGCGCTGGTCAAAGCTGTATTTCAAACTCAACCACACAGAGATTTTCAAACCCATCCTATCCTCTACACTGAAGCACTCTCCCAAAATGCTTTGAGATTTGGAGGGAAGTGGCTGAACAGATTGTTATGTCACCATTAGGGAGCTGTAATAAAATCATATTTCTTTTGCATTTTGCATGACTGGAGGGCCTTCCACTCTCGCCTGTCTGCTCCTTTCACATCAGCCTCCCTTAAGTGGAGCAGTTCTGGGCTGCAGGTTTTGCCTCGCTTCTGCCAGAGAGTGTCTGTGCCAAAGAGCTTTGCATGATTACACTCAACAGTGCACAAATTTGTAGATAGTGTTATAGGAGGAGAATAAAATGTCTTAGGCCTCATTAAACGCCCACACGTTTTCAAATAAGGAACCAGTAATGCATAGTTGCAATTGGAAAATTATTATTGAAGATAAGTGCTGTAGAATAGACTATACACAAGCTACAAAAGCAAAATAGTGTGTGCACAACCTGTGAATCAATAGTGAATGCACAATTAAAATGTAAAAAAGTCAAGTGGCGTCTGGTCTTACATGTCATTTTTGTTGCCAAACTCAGGCATTTCTTGCGTTTTCACATAATTTTTGGGGCAACACTGGAAATGAGAATGATCGTGATAAACTGTGAATCGAGGGTATAAAATTAATGTGTTTCCACAGAGCTGTAAAACACTAAAGTT
>OMLM01007627.1:3900-28202 GCA_900302695.1 Helostoma temminkii | reverse complement strand
AATTCACTATAGATATACATTTATTTATTTACCCAAAGTGCTAATTAGAAGTATTTTTATTATTGTATTTCTGCCATTTTTGGTTGGTGCATGGGGGGCTCATAAGACAATATGAAAAATGGCCGTCAAACTATTGCATGACCAGGGGTGCTCTGTTCCCTCATTATGTTATATTGGCATTTGGTAGCTTTTCACTGGAACTGAGGTCCAAAAAAGTGTCTATGGAAGCGAAGGAGGACATTATTAGGCAGTAAAAACACAATCAACCCAGAGAGCACAAACATGTGGTCCAGTGCAGCAGTTTGGATCTTTCTTAAAAAGAAATTAATTGGCAGCTCAGCAACAACAAAAGGTCTGGAAAACCACAGAAGCTAACTAAAGCAGATGACCTCTGTCCACAGTGATAAACCCTTTCACAACATCTAGTCTATCTAGTCAACACTGTTGAGGATGTAGATGCATCACTGACAGCATTTAGACACTTAAGTAACCAGCTTCCTTAGAGAAACCAGATTTCTCTCATTTAAAAATTAGGCAGCATCACTTTGTGTAATGATCTGCTCTTTCATCCAACTGCTACTCACTGCTGAGGGTAGTAGAGTGGTGTGTGTCAGTAGATTTTGTCATGCATGTGCGCTCCTGTAAGAAGAAGAAACCTACCTGGGAAAATCAGGTTTCTCTAATCAAATACCCTGATTACAGAAACCAGGTTTCCTGTTGACAGTTATGAAGAACACAATAGTTAGAAAATCAGCTTAGCTGAGAAAGACCACTATAACCTGGTTTAATTTAGTGCATTTAATTGCACTGACCGCCAAAATCTACAGTCAAGACGTGCTTCATGAATGTAAATACAGATGCTTCATAACAATGTGTAAAATATTGGAAACATTCAAGAACACAAAATCCAGATTATACTTTGCCAGAAAACAGAAAAACAGCCTGACCATTTCTGGAATAAGATTCTTTGGACTGAATAAACCAACTTGCATAAGAATGATGGGAAAAGAAAAGTATGGTGATGGACAAGACCAGCTCACGATCCAAAGCATCATGTGTCAAACATGGTGGAAGCAGTGTTATGGCTTGGGCATGTATGGCTGCCAACGGCCTGTGTCACTGATGTTAATGATGACCTGACTGCTGATAAAGTATGTAAGTGTAAGGGCCAGAATCTCTGCTCACATTCAGCTAAATAATACAAAACTGACAAGACACCACTTTATATTGCAGGGGGAGAATGACACAAAACATACAGCACTGGCCATGTCAGTTGCCTAATGTTAACCCTCTAGAGCAGCTTTTCACTTACTGAAGACAAACCTGAAGGCAGAAAGACCCACAAAGAGGCAGCAGGTGAAAGTTGCAGTTGCAGTGAAGGCCTGGCAAAGCATCTCAAGGGAAGAAACTCAGCATTTGCTGATGTCCATGGGTCTAGACTTCAGGCAGTACAGTATTCAGGCAGTATTTTATTTTTTACTAAAAACAATCTTTGTCAAACCTCTAAGTCTTGACTTCATAGTCAGTGTGGTGGTGCACAAAGGAAAAAAATCCCCAAAACATCCCTTCATTCCATAACCTAGCTGTGGTTAAAAATTTAAAATAAAAGGCATGTGCAAATACAAAGCCATGATTGCTTTTTGTATTTTCCCCACAGAGACCCAAGACTTCAATATTTTCCTCCAATTGAGCAGGGAGGATTTTCACAGTAGCAGAGCATCTGTTACTCAGTGTCTAGAATAACTCTCTAAATAAAGAATAAAAGCAATCTGCTCTCGTTTCACTCAGTGCACCTTTTCCTTTCCCTGTTGCCAGGGGGATGACCAAATGCATTTCATGTGCAAACCGCACGCTTCACTGCCTCATGTGCACAGACCAGAATCATGTTCCACTTTAAAAACGTTAATTTTACATTTTTAATGAGTGACTGATGGTCTGAGTAAGTGAGTAACACAAGAGAAGATGTGATGTCCTGGATAACTTCCACCATCTCCTCGTCCTGGATCGCTGAGGGTGAGTTAAAGATGGAAATGTGGCTTTATTTGAATTTGCTAAAACAAAGAAAAGCATAGGACACATTTTTTCCCGATCCACACTATAATTTTGACTTTATCGTTGCACACTGTACATATCATATGTTAACTTGCTGCCGTGGAATCCAGTTAGTCAAAGAGATTCCTCAATTTCATGGCTGATTAGCCTGATGCCAGGATTATCTCTTGTTATTTTAAGGCAGATAATGTGAGATTGTGACTTAACAGGATCTGTGAAATCATCTGGAATACGCCATGGGACCTCTCTCAAAATGCTGTGCGTGCTAGTCAAATTGCGAATTGGTGAGGTTAAACAGTTGACCAAAACTCTACATCCAAAGGGAACATTTGACACATAAATCATCTGTGCACTACGTATTAAGAGTGTAGATTTGTGGCAAATGAATTCATACAGCTTGAGATCATCCACAAACACCTTCATATACACATCACACTTCTAAGGACTAGCTGCTGTAGCTGCCCAGTGCTGGGAAGAGACATTTTAATGTGTTTCGGAGATGAACAAAGCCATGTATAGCACAAAATCGGCTCTTATTTTTAAAAAAAGGTAATTAGCTTGAGCTCAGTGCTGTCACATCCATAAGTGCAGCTGCTTTTGAAAAAACAGGGCAAGAAAACAAGACTCCAGGCCTCCCCAGGGTCAGTGCCCACCACAGCCTGGATTATGGCACCAAAGGAATCCTGGGAAGCGTGTATTGATTTGGCCTGACACTTGCTGCCACATTTAGCTTAGCCGCTGCTGACTCGAAAAAGGCTCCAAGCAGTTATCTGCCATATTCTCTACTATCTCGAAAGAGCACTGAGGAATTACCTCATGCTACAGAGGATTTATCATCACATACGGTAATTATCTCAGTGCACCTAAAAGTAGATCCTTGACTAATAATAATACAAGCTTAAAGTTCATGTGCACAGGAGTATGTTTAATTAACTTGTTAGCATGAGGATACTGAGACAAAAACACTGCCCTTTTGTAAAACATTTGTTTTACAGATTGTCTGGGTGCTGTGCTGCACTGCGATATCTGATTTCTGTAGGATGCCTCAGGCATCAGTGTGATACATAAATGAATTAAACAATATCAGCAATCTTTCACAAGATATCTTCCCAATATAAGACACCAAATCTAAGCAGACAGAGTGACTAAAATAAGCATAGTCAAAATTCATATTTAATCTGGTTTGTTTTTACCTGTGCCTTTGATGGACATTGTTGAACAATACATGTTCCACAAATTAAAAAATCCAATCAGTTCTGCTCATAATGTTATTCTTGCTCAAAATGACGTCCTGGCTCTGGCCAATCGCCATCCACCACAGCCTCTGCCCTGGCTGTCAATCATCATTTGCCTTCTACAGTGGTAGCAGCAGCACTCAGCAGAGTAGTGCTGACTTGTTGAATGTATGGATGAACACAAGAGTTAAATGTTGTTCCTGCTTTCATGTTCTTTTCTATTATTTAAAGGCCCTGCAACTAATTTCAGATTGCTCTCTTTGAACTAAATCAAACTCAAGATACAACCACAACTTTGCTTTTTGCCCATCCTTTCCTGTTTCTGCAACTACGTCGCTGATCACGTATGCCTCCTGTACAAAGCTACCATTAGCTGTTAGCTAACAGTGCCTTTGTAAAGCAGAGTTGCAGGTGGTTTCAGACATTCACTGGAACCCTGAACATAATTAGACTTTAACTGAGTGAGCTGCATGTGAGAGCAAAAATGTCCAAATTAAGTCAGATTGTCCAGAAGTTACCTGGACTTGTGTAAAGTCTTGAAAATGTCAGAATGTGTTCTGCTGTGTCATGTCATTCGTCCTGAATAGACTGATCTGATGAAGTCTTACGCTAACACAAGACTGTTTCTCCAAAGTTGCATGTTGTCACTTTAACTTTCAGGATCTCAGCAGTATAGTCTGACAGGTTCAGTATTTAAGTGATACAATGAAATACTTTGTTGAGATTTCCTTTTACTGTGCGTTGAAAAAACATATCAACTGTACCTACAGCCATTTTTATGTTATTTGATAGCCCAGCTATCCATCAATCACACTCCAGCTTTACATATGTTGAATAAGCAGCAATATTCAAGCCCTGTACTCCATTAACATTGTATTTGTAATGTTCAGTGAAATTTTGTCCAGTGTCATGAGCAGATTTGACTCCTCACATGCCCAGTGTTCACATGTCTACTGAGCTGTAAACATCTCATCCTAAAGTGTTGTAGCTCTGCATGATTCTGGGCAAATACTTGTGCAAAGAGCAACTTTTGGCAAATATTCAACTGGAATTATCAACACTTTACCCTTTGGAGCACCCTTTGGCTTTAAATGACCAAATGCCATCTCATTTTATTTATGTTACTGCTCTTCTTAGACCTTTCTTCTGGCACTCTATTCAAGCAAAAGTCTCACTGTCAACCAGATCTGATTTCTCTTTTTAAGGTTTTCCATTTAATATAATCCTATGGGCAACAGTTGTAACATCATAAGGCATCTTCTTCTGCGTCTCCTGTCAGCCACAAATGCAGTTGTGGGACCCCACTGGATTAAATGGGCAAGGACAGCTTCACAATTGCCAGAGGTGTTATTCTAAGATCAGGCTGAAATCAGAAGTTTTGTCAGTTTCAGTTAACCAGGGTGCTGCTAAATGGCTTAAGCCAAGCATCAGTGCACCCTGCGAAGGCTGTGAAATATTGCTGCATGACAGCTAAAGTAGCTGGGTGCATCTCAGACATGTACCCAGTCTAAAGAGCCCTCAGCCTTTTTCTTCTTCATGACTGACTATTAAGTGTTTTATCCCTGGGACACTGCAGTAATGTGCATTTAGATCACAAACACTTATTTCAATTGTGCTTTGTGTTTTATTATGGCCATAAATTTAACACTGTCACATGGGAGGACTGCCTACTATGAGGAGTTGACTTCACATATACTCACATTAGTCTTCATTATTATTCTGCTGCTATGGAGGAATTAATACTAATATATATTAAAGTGAGAATATGTTCTTCAGTATCTTAGTATAAATACTAGTCAATGCTTATTGACAGTGTACAACACTGTCAATATTATTATATTATATTATTCTAGAAATTAAATGAGTCTGTCAACACTTTGACTTCCCCAGTATTTCTGTGTATAGTCTGTCTGGTAAAAAGTCTCTTTGTTCTACTAAAGATGTAAGATGTATTTTTATAAGCGAGGTAGGGACTATTTTAGCCACACATTAGGTGGACTAATGAATATTTACAGCAGCTGCAAGGTGCATGAGCAATCAACTCAAAACACACTACAGTGGCCACACTTGTTATGATGAAGGAACATGTCACTGAGTGGCTTATGATGCATTTTTTCTGTGGCACAGAGGGATACACAACATCAGGCTTTAGCTAGTCAAGCAATATTTGATTATAGCATCAGTAGATTTTTATGGGATTTGATGGCAGTAAGCATATGGTGGAGAATACATGACAAGCGATATAAGACCATTCCTCCACACAGAATCTCTCCAGATCCTTCAGATTTCAGGGTCCATGCTGGTGGTCTCTTCTCTTCGGTTTACCCCACAAGTTTTCTAAGGGATTCAAGTCAGGGCACTGGGATGGCAAGACCTTGATTTTGTGGTCAGTAAACCATTTTTGTGTTGATTTTGATGTATGTTTTGGATCATTGTCCTGCTGGAAGATCCAACCACAGCCCATTTAAGTTTACTGGCAGAGGCAATCAGGTTTTCATTTAATATTTGTTGATATTTGATAAAGTCTATGATGCCATGGGCAGTAAAACAGGCCCAAAACATTAAAGACCCACCAACATATTCAACTGTGGTCATGAGGTACTTTTCCATATGGCTACCTATCCGTGTGGGCCAAACCCACCTCTGCTGTTTATTGCCTAAAAGCTCTATTTTGGTTTCATCTGACCAATAGAACTTGATCCTATTTGAAGTTAAAGTGGTGTCTGACAAACTGAAGATGCTTGAGTTTGTTTCTGGATGACTGTACAGGCTTTTGTCTTTTAAACTTTCCAAACAGTTTGTGGTGATAAAGGTGACGTTGAATTGTAGTTTTGGAGACTTTCTGACCCCAAGTCATAGTTTAACAATTCCCTGTTCCTAGTCACCCAGGTGTAATAAAAAAAATAAAAAATTTTAAATTAATGGGAATTTACAAAAGATCAAAAGGTTAAACAATAAAGACATTTTTTCACAGCCTTCTTTACTTATATTCACCAAGGGTGCCAATATTAGTGGAGGGCACTGTACATGGTATGGTACTGCATATCCTGTAAAGGTCTTAACAAAAATAAACTGTGTCCCCTCAGAGGGAAGAGTCATTGCAATTCAATGCAAAGTTTTTCTTTTATCCTGTGATGAAACATTTCTATTCTGATGCAAGTAATTAAGGATGACAATGACTGCATCCACTTAATACAGGGGGTCACAGAATGTCTTCATGAGTGTGAAAATTATGCAGATCATTTGCTGTGGCCTCCACAGTTACCAGATTTCAACCCATTTGAACACCCATTGTTTGTAGCAAAGTGTGTCCAGAGATTTTCTAGAACCGAAAGCAGAGCACATTGTAGCTGTTCTGGCAGCATGTGGCGTTGGTAATAATTCAGATTTTAATTTTGTCACCCATCTGTATATTAAACTAACTGTCATAATACACTGTTTTTGCAGTTACCAAAAAAATAATACAAACAGAAAGACACAGAACTTGCATTGTACATATTAATATAGAAATCTCAAGAGAACCAATATTTTGGTACAAAGTCAATACCAAAATTCTGAAAAAGTTATACTTCAGTAGCTGCCACTCCCTCCACCCACCCCTTAACCATCCTGCCACACTCTGATGTCAATTAAAGTCCACAGGTTGTGTCCAATAAATCCATCCAGCCATTTTCTGCCACTTTCCCGGGGCCCTCTCCTTAGACAAAGTCAATCATAGACCTCCAACCTAGGGTGTCCTGGTGTGTGTCCAATAAATCCTCTAAAAATTACAATTCATATCTGCTGCAGCAGATATGAATTGTATCAGTTCCATACAATCAAGTAATGACCAGACAACCAACACTCCGTTTGCTCATGAAGGTAAAAATCCAATTCTTCTTCATCCAATTCTTCTTCTTCTTCTTCTTCTTCTTCTTCTTCTTCTTCTTTTGCTGCTACTACTACTACTACTACTACTACTACTACTACTACTACTACTACTACTACTACTACTACTACTACTACTACTACTACTACTACTACTGTTTCTTCTTCTTCTGTGGTTTTTATTGGTGTTTGGCAACCAACTTATAGGTGCATTACCAACACCTACTGGATAGGAATGTGGATCATTGTGTAGAAAAAACAACTATATTTTCTTTACTATCTCTGTCTCCTTTAAGTATTTCATCGTTTGCAAAGAGGAAGATGGATTTTTTATAAAAAGATTCCAGGAAATGAAAATCATTAACTTTCTGGAAAGCTAGTGCTTCCTGTCCAGGTGAGAGGAAACAAGCTAATCAAGCAATCAAAATACAGATCACAGCTTTCCCCAGTTTAACTGAATCACCATTAAGGTGAACAATGTTTGGGGAGGTAATACAAAGAAAAAGGTTTTGATAAACCACCTTAATGTTTAAAAATAAAATTAATTATCAAAAATGAAGACTTAACAAAGTGGTGTATGTTTGTAGGAAAAGAGTGCAATGTAGTGCACAGAGACCAATTCATAAATGAGAGTGTGTAATTCAAAGAACTTATTCCTATTTTGGTCCATAATCATTTCAGTAGCTGCTGGAGTGAATCTGAAGCAGATTTTGTTTTGACAGGATGATAAATTCAGTCATTCCAAAAAGTAACACTGTGGGGTCAGACTAACGAAAACTAATAAATCATGTTATGTAATATGAACACAAATCCTTTGTAAACAGTTAACTAAATCAGTTTAGACAGTGAACATATGATTAGACACTGATTCTGATTCTGTAAATCTAAGTATTTATAAGGAATCTATATTGCTGATATATTTACAGTGCATTTCACGGCTCTTTTCTCATGGCAAGTTAGTTTTAAACCTGGCAGTGGTTCTTCTGAGCCTTGAATTCATGGATGTGGATGGTAGTGTCAGCGGGTTTGTTCAGCACTTTGATTCAGACTGAAATATCTAAACAACCACTCTATGGAATGTCATGAAATTTTTACAGATGTTCATTGACTAACTTTGGTGATTTGTAGGATCTTATGGGACTGTCTTACCCACTGCGTGGGAGAAGGTCCCAGAGAAAAGCTCCAGGGGGCCAGCTTTGTGCTGCCCTTCTCCAGATGCACATTTTCCAAATGAACCATATTACTCTGCATTCTTAGCTTGGGAGTAGCCAGAGGCTACTGGTTAGTGTTGGATTAAAGTTGGAGTCAGGTGAAGATAACAGGAAACACATAATGTATGCATCCATCCTACATATGTACTCCCAAGTCATGGCATCTATTGCTAATGCAAACAGATACTGGCAATCAGTGACTGTTCTTATCAGAGAGTGTCTCTTTATGTTACATTTACATTGTCATATACATTTAGTCATTTTGCACATTTGATGTTTTATCCGAAGCAATTCACAAGTGGAGAATGAAGAAAGTAAAAAATCTGAAAGTAACGTGGTGAAAAGTAGTCTCTTTTTTTTATGAGTGGGCAAAATGTTGCTGATCACTGGGTTTTTCTCTGGGACCTCCCATGACTAGACCACTAAACACGGGGAAAGTGATTTCTTTACTTCTCTTTTATCAACATCATGAGTTTGACTTTTTGTTTGATGAACTGCCCCAACATCTGGCACACATACTGTATTCAAAGAACTGATGATTAATGCTTTAAAATTTCATCTGCTACCTACATCCAGTCAAATTCTCATCCGCTCAGTTGTACTTAACACTTCAATGTAAGCAAGCTATTATAAAAGAGCCTTGTAAATAATGCTCTTAATTATCCACATATTAGCATTTTACTGTAGCCTTTTTTTTATGTCATTACTGTGAAGAAGTACAGCCTCACAGAACTGCTGTGGACTCATGTATAACAAAATAGACATCTTGCAAAATAATAAATGAGCTTTTAACTTCAGCAGTCAGTTCTTTCTTAAATATTTTATGCCTAAACAAAACAACCAAACAAAATGTTTTGAAAATGCTGTTAAAAATCTTTGAAACTTAAACAGTCTGTGCTTCCTCTACACCACCAGACCACTGACGTGACAAGGCCTAAGCAAGCAGATGCTCCTTTGATCCCTCAGTATAACAAAGTATCACAGCATTGCAGAAATAAATGCAGACAAATGAACACAATCAAACTTTGCAGGAATATGTCAACAAACACGATTCTCCTAGAGTCTGCAGGTCAGATTCAATCCTGTGTGGCTTTGTTGTAGGTAACCTCTGACCGTCACGCTGAAGGAGAAACCACCAACAAACCAACACAAAAAATCACCACAAAGAAACTCTCAAATCCTCAACGTTCATCCTAACTTCCTAAACACCACCAGTCAAGCCAACCTGGGCACAGCCTCTTATTTTCACAAGGAAGTGACTTTCACAAATGAGCAGCTCTATTTTCTATTGTTATATTCTGTTGAGATTTGGGATCCCAACACTATTAAAGTGGAATCACCTTAACCCAGTTGGACGTGCTTTTGTTGTAACTGAGGGTTTTTCTGCAGACACGATATGTGAGGTTTTGTATACACTCACGCTCAACTGGTTGCATTATCTTTGCTTCACGTGTTCCCCCCTCAAGTTTGTTCAGGGTCTGTAGCAAAGAAAGTGGCTTATTATCACCCACTGCAGGAGTTGTCTGCACATGTATGATTTGGTAATTGCTGGTGCTTAACAAGCAGACCAAATTGGACTTGACATTGAACCATTATTTGGAAATCAAATGCTGTTTTTGCAGTTCTGGGAGTCTGGCATAGCTGAGTGAACCTACCCCTGTGAAGACAGTAAAGAGAGAATACAATACTGCACATAGAAAAATCATTACTGCATGATGTTGGGAATAAGTATTTATGAATGAGAGAAGATTAAAGTTCACCTCCTCCCTTGAGTTTTCCTTTTCTGACTTTTCTTCTGACAAACTGTTGAGACACTAAAAAATCTAAAAATTCAAAATATAATGGTCAGAAAATAGTTTTTCCCCTTTGATTTTTAACCCTTCTGATTTGCAGACTACTGTACTGATACAGGAAGTTACATCTGTGATATTTTAAAATAATACATTTTTCTGTGTTGACTGATAAGAAGGCTGATGGGAGAGAGTGGGTGAGAGTTTTACAGGGCCAAAAGATGTGCCACCACGATTTCCTGATGCAAAATTAAAAAAAATCTCATAGCATTAGTTTTATCACAATAATTTAAAGATCTTACATAGTCAAATTTGACATATGAGTGTGGCACACTAGTCATAAAATGACTTTAGTATTAAACATTCAAAGAAATAAAAGTAGCCTGGTTACTTTATAACAAACCAGTGGACTGATTCATACATAGTCATAGTAACAAACTGATGTGGAAGAGGGACAGAAGTGCATTTAATCTTCTTGGAGAACAGAGAGCAGGTTCACTGAACTGAACTGAAATTAGGCGTTACTTACCTACTTGCCAGCAGCGTGACGCTAATACAACACGGCAGGTCAGGGCAGCTCTCTGCTACTTTCTCAGTCTCACCAAGTAATTGGCGACCCAGCGCCCCACCTGACATGGGAGGATTGAGGAACCGGTCCCAGAAAAGCAAACAGGGTCAGTCCAGCATGAGATTGCTGTATGTTCGCTGAAAAGCATGTGACAACTCAAAGCAGTTGTTCCCTCACATAGAGAGGTCTATCTGACGTTGTGTTTGGTTTGGTTTGGATTTCAGTGCTGTCATTCTGTAACCTCTTGCAGGAGGATTACTGTGGCATTAATGTCAAGTTTTAACATTCCTAAAATATGGCAAATTTGTGGAGCAGACTTTTCTTTGCTAACTGACAGATTTACACTTATAGGCTGACTGAGTAGGAGCCAAGGGCCCTGAGCTGGAAGCACCTGTTCTTAGTGGGACGGCCTGTACCAAATACTAAAACACTGACTGTGAAATAACTTGATGCTCCCTGCATTAGATCCACCTGATCTCTGCATCTCTGCATTAGCTGTATTAAAATGATTCCCATCCGACTAATCCAGTTTATTCCTCTCCTGTAATCACTATGTTTTCAAGGATTATTATAATCGAGTCAGAACATCTGTGGCGCAAATATAATCTGTAACGTGAGCTGTAAGCGTAAAGGTTCTTCAGAAACGGAAAACAACACAGAATTGTACTAGAACTTAATTCTGAGCCACTTACTGTATATCTAGTTTATCTGTGCAGACACTTATTATCTTGATGACAAAGAAAATACAAAAAAAACTAACCTTCAAAAAAGATCATACATCTCACCAAACATACATTAAGATGCTTACATGCATATACATTAATTTCTATCTAATGTGTCAAGTGGGTTTCATTTACCGACAATAAAAACTCTCAGAAACTACTTTATGGCAGCCTCTCCAATGGCTTCCCCTAACTACGTAACTACCTACTGGTGTTGAGAACTGAAAAAAGTGGAAAGGCCTCATTGTCACAAATATATATTTAGTTTTTGCATTTTTGTGTTTTGCATTTTTGTATTATTTACATACATGTGTACATGGTTTAAACCTTACTTTTGCATCTTTCATCACTGGTATTCACTGGTATTCATTTACACTGGACTAGCTGAACATTTTTCTTCTGAGCAGCAGTCTGACTCCATAGCACACACAAACCTTAATTATTTTAATATTAGGCATATTTAACCCTTCACATATGCTACAGCTTAAACACAGGAGACTAGACTATAATCTGCACCAGTATTGCAAACTTCATATCACCTCTAGTGTAAAGTATGACCTATGTCGATGAGGCTTTAAAATCTTCTTTCTGTCAGCAGTAATCCTCTAAGACATTTGATTATATGGCAGATGGACTTGGTGTGTTTTTCTAATAATGTCCTGTTTACAGTTTACAGTAAGGATATACTGTATATACAGAGGTAGAATGAGTTCTCAGATGCTTAACTAGACGTACCAGTATGGTGGTGTTGTGTTAGCACTGTTCTCTCCCAGCTAGACAGACCTGGCTTCAAATCCACCAGCCAGGAGCCAGGTACCTTTCACTTTGGTATCTTCACAGGTTTTCTCCCTGCCTCTCACTCAATGACAGCTGGGCTCATAGATCAGTTTGGAAGTTAAGGCTCTTCATTCAAAGCTTACCCAAGAAAATGTACTAAAATTAAAGTATTCAAGGCAAAATGTATGAAAAGTAAAAGTTAATTCAACAGTTTTTACTGTTGTATCTGCTTCAGGTGGAGCTGTATATTTATAGTCAGTCAGGTAGTTTAGTTTGATGCTTCAGAATAGGTATCAGCCCTATTGTGAAGGGTCGCAAGATAAATATGGTTATGAGATGCCTGAAAGAAAAAAAACAAAGTTCTGATTCAAATTTGTAGTTACATGTTTGTTGTTCTATTTCTGTGTGTTTGTGAAATATTTTGGATATTTTTCAACTGAACTGAGGCCTTCTGAGTAATATAAACAGAAACTCCCTTTTAGTTGATCACTAGTAAATATTTAAGATTACCATCCATTATCTTAACTGCTTTTCCTCTTACAGGTCAGGGGTGTTGAAGCTAATCCCAGCTGTCACTGGTCGAGAGCCAGTGTGCAACCTGGACATGTCACCAGTCAATCGCAAACATTCACCATCTCACTGACACCATGTCTTTCGAGTGTAGGAGGAAGCTGAAGAAACACAGTTGCAGGAAACCCACCCAGGTCCTTCTACATGCGAGACGCCACCAAAACACCATCTTATGTGTGAGGTTTTAATCTGAAAAGTAACTATCCCTGCGCTTGTCCTTGCAAGGGTTGCAGGAGTGCTCCATCTATCCACCTATAGGTGAAAGGCTAAGGTGTACATCCATCCATCCATCCATTTTCTGAACCACTTTGTCCCTGTAGGGGTGGCAGGTATGCTAGAACCCTGGAATTTTTGCAGACCCGGGAATCGAACCCAGGACTTTCTTGTTGTAAGGCGACAGTGCTAAACGGTAATTTCTGTTTTGTGCAGCTGCTGTTGTAGTTTCCTTTGTAATATCACTTTCATTATTATACACTGAATACCATTCAGGAGGGTGTTCTCACTGCAGTGTGTGTACAGTACAGTAGAGTGTATAATCTTAAGTAGACTTAATTTAAACAGACATTGTTGATACCTTCTGACAGTCTGTGATACTGGGACAACGTAAAGTATTTTCCAAACGTACTGGAGATGGAAGTCTCTCCTCTGCTGTTTGCCTGGCCGAGCTCGGTGCCAAATCATGTGTTTGTATTTTGTAAATCCCCTGAGAAGTCTGGTATTTTTTTCACTGACTTGTCACGGGTCAAGTAGTTCACTAAGCAGACGTTTCTCAATGATTTTGTAATAGTATTCCTCGACCTTTATCTGGGGGTAATTTGGTTTTCCCATGCTTTTTTCATGACCTTAACAAAAAATCTCAGGAGCTGTTTGTTTATATAATCTGGACTACACTCAAAACCCTGAGGCTGACAATGCTCTTGCACGCTTTACTCCACTTTGTTACTTTTTATTGTTGTGATCTTGTGTCCATCGCCTCCTCCTTCGGTCCTCAATTGCTATGATTTCTCTGCTGCGCAGTTTATTTGTGCTGGTGCTTTGACGTAGTCTGAGATTTGTCTTCTCCCTTTTTACTGGGTCAAATACAGTTTATCATGTCAGATGTTCCTTCCTCTTGTCTGTCACTTTTTTATAGACGTTACTACAGATGTAGAACAGGAACAAGTAAGAACAAGCAAAGCATTTTCTACATCAGAGAGGTGTGTGGGAGGTGCATATATAATACATTGCAGGGATTTTACTAGATCAATTAGGCTGACTATGGTGTGGTGGTGAATACACCACAAATAGACTGCTGTTTTAGCAGGCTGTGTTTTAGATTAGTGTTTCCCTACATGGTGTAAAAACAAAAAAAATAGCCATCTCATCTTTAGGCCTTTGAATATTTTATTTTTTATATCTAATAAGCTTAGCAAAGTGTCAGTGCTTCCAGTAACAAATGGATTAGCTGGGACCTGCATGTGTATGAGTGAGCATAGGTGCGTGCATCTTAGTGATGAGCAGTTTGTAGAAGCAGCACAAAATGGTCAGCTAGTATAACAACAGGACTTGACAATACACATGGTGTAAAACTTTTAAAGCTGTTGTTATGGATTATTAGGCTGGATTATGTTAAAATCACTTGGTTATGTGAGACCAGCACAGCATGGTTATGTAACCTTGTTATATTGGAGTGCTAGCTTTGCTGTCACGGTTATTCTGCTGCTGTCTCTGTGAAGGGAGAAGGAAAAGCTGATTCAGTGTAACCTGGAAGTTTTAATACTACATCTATGCTATAGTGCTACAGGTTTTGGGACAGCCCATGAAAATAATTGAATTCAGTGCAGAAAACAAGGTTAATAAAGACATGGATGAGCGAGTTTGGCGTGGAGAAACTTGACAGGCCTGACTTCCACTGGATAGAACACCTTTGGGATGAATTACAGTGGAGACTGCGAATCAGGACTTCTCATCCTAAATCAGTGCCTGACCTCACAAATGTGCTTCTAGAGGAATGGTCAAAAATTCCCATAAACACACTCCTAAACCTTGTGGAAAGCCTTCCCAGAGGTGTTGCAGCTCCATATTAAATCCTACAGATTAAGAATGGGATGTCATTAAAGTTCATGTGCATGTAAAGGCAGATGTACCAAAACTTTTTCTTAAAAAAACTTAGCTGCATTTCCTGCGTTCCTGGAGTCTGTAGACAGAATCTGTCCTTATGACCCCGTCCTTATGATGCTTCTGTACCCCTCATGGGATCAGAGTGTATGTGCGGCACACATGAGCACAACAGGAGGGGAGAGAGTGGCTGAAACGAGTTGTTCCAGAGACACTCTCTGGGCTCAAAATTTAAGCCAGGGCAGTAACAAGGATGATGAAAAATTTTTTTCATCATCCTTGTTTCAGACATTCCATTGATGGCAGGGATCTGTTTTTTAATTATCAAAAGAGGCATAATATGAGACGTTTAAGATTAATAATTTTTTTGTTTTAGGAAACCAGTTTATAAAAACAACTTATGAATTACTTACTTATCTATTTTACTGTAATACATTCAGTTTAGAAAACAGGTGTGTCACCTACAGTGACAACCCAACCTGAACCAAAAGGGATACTGTTATCGTTATCATACATCAAAAGGGAATTTGTAATCTCTTTGTCATCAACAAGGGCATGTCAGAATCCCACTGTAATGAGAATGGGTTGAGTGTAAATGATCATTTCAGGTTAAAGTCACAGGAATTAACATACGAATGAAATACAGATCATTCATATTATTCTACTTAAGTAAATCACTATAACAGTGCAGCAATAGTCTGAAATGGAAACTCAAGTAAAAGTAAACATATTTAAAGCACCAAAAGAAAACACTGATATTCCTGGATTACACTTGTTGATGCATTAATGTGTACATTTCACTGGTGATGCAGCTGATAAATATCGGCAAATTCTTAACTACTTTATGAAGCGACAGATGGTTAATCCCTAATAACACATCATTTATTTAGAATTCACCTCTACACAGTAGCTAGTCAATTAACTAAGGCTGACTAAAACTAATAAATGTAGTAGAGTTAAATAAAATTGAAATAAACCTCTAAATTGTTGTTAAGTATAGCATTGGCACTACTACTGTATATTTCAAACCACCTGCTTATCACTATTAAGTGAAAGTTGGTGTGTGAGTCCCTGGTTTGGAGACACCTACGGTAACAATATAAAGCACAGGGACTGTAAATGTAAACACACATTGCACGCATTGTAATTCAAGTCTCATCATTTCTGTGGCTCATTAGCAAAGTTTTTATTCTAATAGATACAGTAGTTTTGACTCTCCATCATAATACTTCTTATGGGCAGTACATGTTTTACAATATTGTATATTAGTTGTATTTAGCTGATTACCTGCATCAGATGAGCTTAGACAGTCAGATACTGGAAGACACCTTCTTAGATGAGGGTGGACTGGAGAAAGATGAAGTGAATTGTTGTGGCATTGAGGACCTGGTTTGGGATTCCCTACCTTAATGTTAATGTTTTAGTAGTAGCTTGATACAGGCTGCCCCCTAGTGGCTCCCTGGCTTCATCACCTACTACACGTCAAAGGACTGGACCTGTACTGTAAACTGGGTCATTCATTCAGAAAATAACATTTTAAAAGAGAAAGTTTAGAATAAATGTGACAATACAAAAAGTTATTTATTTATGTCGTATTATTGTTGGAAAATGCAAATATCTCTTTTTAACAACCTTGTATTTTATCATAGTTGTACATAAAAGTTGTTTAATTGTCAAGGCCAAAGCTTACAGACTTAAAACCCACAGTCTTACAAACTTACTTTATGATTTCATGCACACAAAGATAAAACGCTAACTTGAAGGCCAAGCAGATTTACTAGTGTGTATGTGTATACTGCATAAAGACAAACTCCTCTTATTAATTACTTCTCATGTTAAAGCTCTAATAGTGTTTTAGCAGCCAGGTGGGTGCAGGTCCGCCCGACTGAACAAAATAGCTCCACCACCAGGGTTTCTCTGCTCTCTCCTCGTGGTTCTGGCTTAAATCAGCCATCAGGGTGTAGCGCTCATACTGGTTGTAAGGGTCAAAGCGGTCATAGGTGCCCATGGAGGGGATGGTGTCATCTTCCTCCTGCATATCCAGCTCTAGCACACTTTTCTTCAACACAAAGTCCACTCGGCCGGCCGTGTTCATGCGAGGAGGCAGGTGGACTTTCTTCAAGGCTCTGGTGTAGCCCGGAGCTGAGGCGCTCACAATGTGGATGCCAGGAGTGAGGAGACGCCAGTAGTCTCCATTTTCAGCTGGGCAGGAGGGAAGAGGAAGAGTGTTTGTAAAGGAGCATGCAATCGATTCACACACATAAAAATCTATTTTTTAATAGAACTATCTCATTATTATTTCAATGAGGAGAGAAGCAAGGATATCTACTTCATTAGTAAATTTGTAGTATTTTCATTTACTGTAATTTCTTAACAACATCTTCCTGAAGGATTGTGTAGAGTGTGTTGAAGTGTAAGGAGCTCAGCAAAGCAGCGAGAGGGAGACTGAACAGAGCAGAGTCTCATGCTACTGCATAACTGTAGCTTTAAATGGAGAGATCAGTAGATTGGAGATTAAAAATTTACGAAAAATGGTTATTACAGCAACTCCTGCAGTGAAGTGACTGTAACAACTAAAATTTGGGGATCATCATTATTATCTTATCTTATCTTGTCTTATCTTATCTTATCTTATCTTATCTTATCTTATCCTATCTTAAGCTAATGTCATGTCTTACAGTCGAATGTGTTGCCAAACATGTATCAATCATAATATAATTACCAGTGGTAATGTCATGGCGTATTCCTCTGACTGATACCCGTGCACCTTTGATTCCACTTCCCTCCTCATCTTTGACGATGCCTTTGATACCTAGATGAGCCTGATGAGCAACAAGACAGATCAGATCATTTGCAAACGGACACACTCAGACATAAAATATATTTATGGTTGGCTTTCAGTTCCATGCACTTAAATGCCAACATGTTAACAAGAACAGCTAAGCACGGACAGAACTTTTACTCACTGTCTCCATGAATTTGATCAAAGCCTCATGGTTTTCATGCCAGCTGGTTAACAACTCCTCTTCAGGGGGGAATTTATCACAACCCAGATTCACCGTCACTTCAAAACAGTTGGTGTGAAGATAGTTGAAGTCTCCCATTCCTGATCAGAGACGAAACAAAACCATTAGAAACTGTGCTGACCTTAAATAACTGGTCTTTCAGTGACATCTAGTGGCTTTTTTACTCACCGCCTGCAAAGCTGGACCACTGTGCACCATTGACGATTCCTTTCTGACTATGGGTATGAGAAGATCCACACTGTGCACTTTCATAGGACATTGTTTCGTGGGCTTTTGCATATGTATTTGCAAGTAGCTTGAAAACCTACAAAATAAAACCAGTGGGTTATTTACAGTCTCTTTTTGTCATCTGTTTAACCTGTAAGTCAGTGTTGCTGGCAGCATAGTATAGCAAATTACAATGTTCACTACACTATAACTCCAAAAACATGCATTCGAATGGGTTCTATATTATGTTTCTCAGTTGTAACTGCACTTGTTTAAACTGCTTGAAGAGGTTTCACTTCACTTCTAACCGACTGGTGATGCCTTGTTTGGTCATGTTTTGATGTAGAAAAAAACTTAAAATAGTAACATAAAATAACATTAAATAAAATAAACACGACTGAAGTTTACATACCTTAAAAATACTGTTTTTTCTCTTCATCGCAATATTTTTCGTTAAAGTTCCACATTTTGTAAATATTCAGACTTTGCACTTTATTAATTGTCTTACACTATAGTTGCTTTAATAATCGTTGAATAATAATTTAGTGTATAATAGAGCTCAGCTTGTGCTATATTGACATTTGTAGGTAAAATAAAGTAAAGTAGACCTACAGCACTGACTTCAATGTATGTTAATAACGAGACAGTAAACAGTTGGTGTCTATATAACTCATTCAGTGGCCTGGTGTCTAGCTCCTGCAGCCCCACATCTCTAATGTCAGCTCTGTGCTCACATATACTGATGACACTATTATTTCACTGTAAGTTAAAAAACAGATCTACTTGTACACTATGTTTATTTATCGACTTCATCATACTCTTCATCATATATTATCGAGCAGTTATTTCATCTTTTTCTTCTTGTGTTTTTTGGATTAAATGAGATTTAATTAATAATTTAATATTTTTATAATTGTAGAAATGATGCATTTGTTGGACACAGTTTACCTGATCATCTGGTGCTGGGGAGAGCATGTTACGTTCCAGTGGGTGTTTGGACAGGTCGTAAGGGTAGGACACCACCAGGTCCCCTCCATGGAAGCCAGCAGAGAGCACGAACGGGATGGAGCGGATCCATTTCATGACAGCGTACGTCTCTGGTGCAACCTGGATTTCAGCATTAAGACTTATGTGGACCACGCAATAAAACATGAAGTGAACTATTAAGTGAAAAAATAACAGTCACTAACATACAACATATGGATATGGATTCATACTGTACCTTACCAAACCAGTAATAGTCTGGGATTGGGATGTGGTCGGTGAGGTAGCCCTTCTGTCTGCGCCGACTGTAAACAATGGAAGTCAAATCAGGGAAGTTTCTGTTCAGGTCTATGTTCTGGGCATTGTTTCGACCAATGGTTGAAGTGTCATATCTGTGATCCTATGAAATTAAACAACTCAAATGAGATTATGACAAATATTAAGCATTCAAGTGCATATAAGTAACAGTTTTTTAGCATAATGCATATAGAAATTCATTTCCAAAATTTCAAGTGGACAAAGACTGAAGCATCAGAGGGCAACGAAAAGTGAACATGCAGCTGGATTAAATATGTGATTCTGAATTATGATGAATACTGACTTGTTGTCCTTAATTGCCTTTTCTAATATGTTGAAGTATGAAGAGTATTTTTATTATTTAATATTTTCTTTGTTTTCTTAGTGGATGTGTGCAGTTATATTTCATTTGACTATGACTTAAATAATCCAATAATCTTTAATGAATCAAATAATTGTCTTTAACCTGAGGGAAAAAAGTTAAGTAGTAATTATAAAGAGATGCCTTCGAGTTTCTTTCTTTGTCTAACAGAAGTTTAGAAACTATCCAGTCAGTAAACTGTAAATGTTGCTGATGATTTATGTTTTCACAGTAATGTTTGTAGTATATGTATCTGTCTATCTACACTGTCCTGATTCTCCTAATAGCTAAAATACATCTCAGAATCTATTAAACCTGAACATTTTACAGTGGCGTTTGAATTATTAAGGAGTTTGTTGGTTATCCAAAGGTTCAAACAAAATCAAACAAAAATCATTACTCTAATAATTTTAAGATTCAAGATTTAAAAACCTTTATTAATCCCAGAGGGAAATTGTTTTGCCTGTTACAGCTGCTCTCTGAACTAAAGAAAGGAAAGAAAAGAACCACTCCCACTCCCAATGTGTGAATGTAAACAAGCTGACCTCGTCATCGCCATAGTTGCTGTCTCCAGCGACTCCAGCGGCAGCCACCTCGTATCCATCAGGGTTCATGGAGGGCAGAATATGGATGCGGGTGGTGTTGATGAGGGTTTGGATGCGCTCGTCACCCTGCTGATACTCTGAGCACAGGTACTGAGCCAAGTAGATGAGAAGCTGGCGGCCGAGGACTTCATTTCCATGTATATTGCCGACGTACTTCACCTCTGGCTCAACTACAGAGTAAACATTTACAGTCTAACTTCCCTGATAATGAAGGATGATGCAGACTATCTGTGCAGACTTCACTTACGCAACTCGTGTTGTCCGGGATTGTTTGAAAACTCGATCGCGAGCAGCTCCCTGCCCTCCATGCTACGGCCAATGCTGTAGGTTCTGGCAATGTCGGAGCACTGTTCCTCGGTTTTCTTCAGGATGCTGATCATCTGAGCGTTGGAGTGATAGGTGAAGTGATTTGTGGTTGCAGGATCTTCAGGAGGAAGAACTTCCATGCTTGCATAGTCCTCTTCATTCTGCCCCTCTGTCAGGAAAAACACAGCGTGTGAAAAATCAGTTTGGATCAATGTGCTTGAACTCAGGGAGTTTTTTTCTCCACTATCACCTAATACTTGCTCAAGTGGGATTAGTTAGTTTTCTATATAATTCCATATAGTTGTATTGTTAAATTCTGTAAGGTCTTAAACCTAACACAGCTAAAGACATGAAAAAAACATGGTGAATCCTATGTGTGTACCACCCTTTGGCTGGTAGTGTACATATTGTAAAAGATCCAAATGTGATAATAACATACTGTAGATTTGTTTTATGTTTAGCAGTAGGAGCCTCCTAGTGTTGTAAAAAAGAAGGCATTTTGTATTTGGATTATTAAGTGTATTTTGGACCTTTGGAAGTTTAATGGCTAATCCTGTGGATTTATTTTACATTTGCTACAGAATAACTTTTTCTACTGCAAGATACATTTCTACTGTGTAAGAGGATGATTAGTCATGTTCCCTTGAACATAAGTAAAGCATCATCGATCATCTAACAGAGTGGATCTGTGAGTAACTTCTTCACTTGAAATATACAGTTTAGTAATGAGTTTCTATATTGGAATAAATTGAAACTGATCAAGATGCAGACAAACTAAGAAGGCAACCAACCAGGCTAGAAGAGAAATCAAAAGTAGACATTACAAGTTTGAAAAAAATAAGAATATGGAAATAATTACAGATGACAAACATGCTGCCAGACATCTGAACCACAGTCTACTTGGCAGAAAATGTTTTGCAGAGCCATAAAAGTGGAGCCACTTTAATACAATGGGTGAAGTTAAGACACTGTAATTCATTTAACTGCACAGAGTAACTTTAAGACTGTATACAGTGCTAAAATGATGTGACTAAATCCTCAAATCAAATTGTCTGTGCACAAATCACTTCTGTTCATGTTCTCATATGGTTCGCACATGATGCTGTTTTGAGCAGCAGCGGAATATCGTCTTATCAATTTCAGAATTGTTTTTCATACTAAGCATTTACAAGGTCTTAGTAAATGTTTGTCTTTCTGTTGCGCATTAAGACGCTGCTTATAAAGGAAGCACCTGGTGAAAACACATGAAAACAGCCACGGGACTACGTGTAAGGAAATAAAGCAGTCCTGTTTGAAGTGAGCCATGTGAACATGTGTGTTAACCAGATGCCCACAGAAAAAGCATTTAGGAGGGGAAATGTTCATATCAACAAGGACTAGAGGCCAAAAACTAAACCCGAGTGATAAAGACTGGGAATGTATTTATTTCTCACCTGTCAGGCTCTCCAGTGGGTCATAACAGCCTTCTTGGTCACTGACGAAAAAGCGATCACAGTCCATGAAGTAAGGCCAAGCCATGTTTATGGCCTCAAAGGCATGGCTGCATTTCTTCTGCAGTGCCTCACAGGTGCTGCGGCAGGGCTTCAGCACCTTGTCCTCCTCGCAGCGGGGGGCCAACACAGAGCAACCCAACATGCGGATTTCAGGGTAACACTCTCCACCGAGCAGGGATTCGATCACACTCAAAAGGAGGTACTCTGCACCGGCCTCGGCTTCTTCGCGGGTCTTGTGGCCAATGATGTTTGGGAACATGGTTTGAGCGTAGGCCATGTCCTCGCAGTAGGACAGCAAGACATCTGTGCATCTGGCTGAGGTTGAAGAATGAAATTCTGAGACATGTAAGTAATATAGCTCATAGCCCAGAGTGAAAAAGTGCAGAAAACACAGATCAGTTAGCACCAACAGCCAATATTAATCTTAACTTTATCAGTCTCATTTTGAGGGATCAGGACATGTATCTCCATCTGTCACATGCTTAATCACGAGTCTCCATCTACTGTCTTCAATCATCTGCTTCTTAGTATTTCTATTATCTCTGGAAATTAGAATTTTAATATTTCATAGTGCCGTTGATCATCTAAAAATACACATGATGGTTTTATGGCTTTCGGGACAGACTCCATTAGACCCAGTGTGACCTCATTCCTTTTGTTGTTAAAAACAATGACTAGATCTGGAGGGATGTGACTGTGCAGATCTGTCATGGAAGCTGAGATGACTTTAGGGCCTGATCTTTCTTTACTGTCTCTCTCTCTCACAATGAGTGATTCCAGGATGAAGGGTCAAAGGAAAGTGCAATCCAAAGACGCAGTGATCAGCTGTACTCACGTTTTTCTTCCACTGTAGGCTTGCACACTCCTGCAAGACACATCGTTGTGTTATTAGTTGACACTGTGACAAACACTAGATGGCAGAGTGGTTTCTATAAATGTCTTAGTGAGGCCTGTTCTCTGCTAATCAACCTCTGGTCTTGCTTCAGCAGCTTTCTGAAATGCCTCTCTGCGTACGAACTATCATTACCACACCACAGTTTCCATATTATTCATGGGTATAATTTGAATTATCGTGGCTTAAAAGTGTGCTCCCAACCAGAAAATGAGTACAACCCAACACCAACATCTCATCATGGTCATAATCATTATGTAGCTTTAAGTTTGGAAAAGTTGCAGAAATGCATTTCACAGATTTCTCTACACTGGAGTCATTTTCTGGATCTGGAGATGTCCAGACACTACACATGGAAAGATGCAGAGTTCAATTCATGCAGCTTAGGTGCTCATAAGAATAAAGTTTTTATTGTGCAAAGGGGAAAAAAAGAAAAAACCTTACCTCGAAATGCGGGGTCACACCTCAGAGACGCAGACGCAGCAACAACCAGCTGCAGCAGGATCAACAGCATGATGCTCATTTTCCGACCTTTACGCTCCGTTTCGATGTGGCACCTCACACACGTAGCCAGAGGGGGTGTGTGTGTGTTTGTGTTTGAACTTCCCAAGTCTGCAGAAATTCCCTCTGAACTTCCCTTAAAGTGACTTTACACACACTACTATCGAGTTACAGAGGAAATAGCTCTGGGGTGAAGTAGGGACATGCGTCAAACTGTCGACTTTTGATGTTTCCCCAATATGTCGCTACTTTTAAAGAACATACATGAAACTATCAGGTAATATCGAGACAGATTTTGCTTTCTAATTATTTACTTTTTGTTTTGGTAAAATAAAAGAAAAATTAAAGAGCCAATGTGCCTTTGGCAGTATTCACTGAATATTCTCGCCCTTCTTAAAGCTACAGTAGCATATATAACTTTTTGCGAATATCTTTTTATATTTCAGTACAAATATGCTTAAAATATTAGGCTATGGAGCCTTGCCCTCATAACCGTCAGACAATTAAAATCATTTCTGAGTGCGCGTTTGCAGCGTAAGTAAGACCTGCAAGGCTGTGCAGAGTGTAGCAGAGTGTAGCAGATGAATAAGAGGAAGAGCAGAGCGAAGCAGAGCTGAGCTCATCCTTAGCTCTAATTGGCTTTAACTGCCGTGTCCTCTTCAATCATATGGTTATTTTGGCCAATGGGCTGCAGAACAGTGCTGTCTTATAGTAACTGTACACTTTATTGATCCCCATGGG
>OMLM01007626.1:298209-345744 GCA_900302695.1 Helostoma temminkii | reverse complement strand
CCTGTGCTGTCACAGCCGTGTCAAAAAAAAAAGAAAAAAAAAAATCACTGTGAAACCCAAAAAGGCCGGTCATACTCCTGATTTGCTGTTTTCGGATTAGGACCAGACGCCCAAACCGCCACCAACATGTCGAAGACCACCGTGTCTGCCCGCTTCAGGCGAGTGGACGTGGACGAATACGACGAGAACAAATTTGTGGATGAAGAGGACGGAGGAGAAAACCAACTGGGTCCTGACGAGGCAGAGGTGGATTCCCTCATCAGACAATATCCTTTACATGGTTGGCTAGCCTGCCTTGTAGCAAACACGGGGTACTTCAGAAAACAGCCAGTTCCTCTGTTTGTGTTTACATGACTGTGATTTATCTGCAGATTTCATTCATATGTGTTTTTCTGTTGCTGCATGTTTCAGTGAGCGTTTTGGTAGAAACTAACATTAGGCCAGTCACTGTCCAGACTTGCCGGGCAGACACATTCCAGGGATTTCTACTGCGTATTACTGCAAACTAGTTCAAGTTGATAATTTGGTTTTACAAACCCTTCATTAACTGCAGACCTTTTAAATTCTCGTGCAACTTGAATGTATTTTTGCCCTTTAGTAAGATTTGGTGTTTTTAGATTCACATACAAATCAGTGGTTCAGAGTCCATTTTTTCCTGTGTGTTGTAAAGTCAGCAGTAAGCCTTGGTTTCGGTCTTAAAGACCTTATAAGGTATGAAAAAGCTGCACTTCCTCATTGATTTAGGTAGTTCCTCCTACCTCAGTGCAGCAGGGATGATGGATGGGGTCACGTCTGTCTCCCAAGTCAGGCAATAACAGCACTGAAGACATAAAAACAAAAATGTATACGCCCCTATGTGAGTACAACCCTGTACTTCTACTGCTACTAGCTCGCCATTATAACTGTATAAATTACTAACAGTGGAAGATGTTTATTCGATGTACTGAATCTTCATATTGGCCCTTGAACAAGGTGTGTGGATTTTTTTAAGAACAGGAGAATATTTTAAGAGTATACTATTTCAGACATGCAAGTAGTGTTTTAGAAATGAGGGGAAAAACAGTGAACTTATCCTTTAATATGATCACTTCTATGTCTTTACGTTAAAATGCAGGTGCAGACACACACACACGCCTAAATTCATTTTCTAGCAGGGCTAGAAAAAGCTCCTTCTGCAGATCTGGTCTTATTAAATGTATATTTACCGAACCACCAACTGATGACATTAGAGGTCTGTCTAGCTATGATTTTGAGTGTGTGGATTTTGTTGCTGTGTTGCGTCCTTAACCTCAGCCCTGCACAGGAAATCTCATGGAAGCTTTACATGCAGTTCTGAAGAACCCACCAATCAATACAAAGAACCAGAATGTGAAGGTAGGTTTGGGGTTTTCGTTGACCGTAATGTTTCAAGCATTTACACATAATAGTTTTTCATCACTCTGTATGAGTTTAGACTGTTGGATGATGCGTTTGCTTAAATGAAATGGCTTCTGGCTTTCGCTCTTCTCACCAGGATCGTGCAGAGGGCTTGGTGCTGAAGGTGCTCAGTGCCTTTAAGAGCAGCGACATTGAGAAAGGGGTGCAGTCCCTTGACAAGAACGGTGTAGACCTGCTGATGAAATACATCTACAAAGGCTTCGAGAGGCCGTCAGAAAACAGCAGTGCGGTCCTGCTGCAGTGGCATGAAAAGGTTAGTGTTTCCTTCTCATTGTATCACGAACGTGTGAAGGAGGGAAAACTGGAAATTCCTCATCTGCATAGATGGTCAAAGAATAGTGGGGGTTGTGTGTATTTCAGATTGTAAAGCCACAGCTCATCAGTCCCCCACCTAGAAGTAGATGTGTTGGCTTATGACTAACCTGCTTAATAATGCCAGTGGTTTGTTTGATAAAGCTGATATTTGGGACGATTGTGGTGAACATCACTTCCAGGACAGCTCAGTGTGTCGATGGCAAAAAGTACCCTGAACATATTTTTCTTCCTGTGTCCAGGCTCTGGCAGCTGGAGGAGTGGGCAGCATCGTCAGAGTGCTAACAGCGAGGAAGACGGTCTAAAAGAGGAGTAGATCACTGAGTGCGAAGTGGGTGTGGGGGCACTGTAATGTACTGTTACATGTACTGCCATGTAATTTAACAGGCGTATGGGCTAAAAGAAAACTAAATTTTAACCCAGTGTGATCCTACTGTGTTTGAGGCTCTGCTAAAGCATCTGGGTCACATTAGGTAAAAAATTTATTTTCTTGTTTTTTCCTGTGCACAACCTACTAAATTGTATTTCTCACAGGGTGCTACAGACAACTTCTCACTCCATGTGTCTGTGCTGTTTGTTTGTTCTGTCCCGGTCTCTGTCATTCCAATAATATGAACTTTATTCCAGTTGTTCCCAACCCAAGGGTTTATATGACTTTTTAAAATAGTGAATACTGGAAATTTTGCCTCCTAAAGCCTCTAAAACGCTTTAAATGAAACTAGAAAAATGCCTATTTGAACTAGTTGAAACCTGCAGACAGGCATGTAGGCTTGTTGTTTCAAGTAGACCCATTTAGTTTTACATGATGAAAGGGTTGGGAACAACGTTGGAGTATCTAACTAACACATTTGTGCTCAATCACATGCATGATTTCTAGCTATGTGTTCTCCATTGACTCTCAGGAAAAACCCTCAGTATTTGTTTTCCATCAGACTTCCTGAGGGAATAAAAGCCTGATTCTCAGTTGCTAAATCCTATCATTACCTCTTACTGTAACACTTTAGCAGAGGGATTCTCCTAAAAAGCACAGTCACAGATGGAGGGTGGCGGATTTGCTCATGAGGGTCATCATTAACCCCGGGGATGGTAAGGGGGAGGGTTGGTCTCATCCTTCTATCCATCCACCCAACCATCTTTTCACCACCACTCTTATTAATCCCACTTTACTCATCCTCACATCCTGTTTATATCTGACTACTCATGCACCCTCTGCTAGTACAATTCATATGAACTGCATGTTTTCTGTACCTTCAGGAAAATGACACCCTGAAAACACTTTCTCAGATTGTTGCTCTATATTTTGGTATTCAACAAAAAATAATCTGAGATTACACATTTTCCTGTTCTGTTTTATTGTTTTACTAATAATATATATATATATTTCTTGCCTCAGGGCTAATCCCTACTCAATCAAAATTAAGTACAAGGTTTTGACGCTTGATAAAATTGGCATGTTTGCCAATAAATATTGTCTTTTTGTAAATGAAGAGGGAATTTTAATTGATTCATAGAATATGTAAGTCACATTTGAGCCACACTTTGAGTTTTTTTTGTCAAGCATTTCACATCTGTCTTTTGTACATGTTATGTGTCTCATCTGGGGAAAAAAAAGTTTTTATATGTTTAATCTGTTTTAAGTTCACTGTAGGATTTTTAATCAGTGTTGTAGTAGAAAATCACACTGTCACTACTGTGTATACTTTTAATTTACGTACAGTTTATATAATCAGGAGGAAAACTGGAAAGTTTTGTCTGCCTTGTAAGGTAGCTTATGTCTGTTGCCAAATGCTTTGTTTTGCTTTTATGGGAATAATGTAGTTAGTCAACCATGTGTATTACAGACTTTAAAGTCAAAGTGGTGGAGTTTTAAAAATAGACAGTATAAATGAATATAAAAGCAAAGTGTGTTACAGTTGAAAAGGTTTCTGTTTTGAAAATAAGCAGCTGTAGTATTGCTCCTCATATCGACATACTCGTATGGGGAATTTATCATGTTTTTTTTCTTGGTAATTTCCTAATCAAATCATAAAACACTGAAAGTTACTCATGGATTTTCACTAATGGATGTTGCTTTTTCTAAAACACAAGCATTGTATTTTACTTGTTGCTTAGTTGATATTTATTCATGGGTTGTGGTCATGTTTGAATACTGTCATCAGTGGTGTATCCAGACATTAGATACCTTTTCTAATGCAGTAGTGACTAGTTTTGTATGAGAGCAAAAAGGACAAAGGCCTGTTTTCTTTTGCTTCATGTATTTCTAGTCAGAGATGCTCTTCAAGCCGAGCGCGAGAAGACGAGAACAAACCAAACTGATGTACGAACTGCCTTACTCGAATATTCCTTTCTTATGTTTGTGTTTGTGTTTTGTTTTGTTTTTGTCTTTTTTTTTTTTTTTTTTTTGACAAAAAATTAATAAAAGGTATGGCTATTGATCTTAGGTTTTTGATGTTTTACTATTGGGGCTGTGGGCTCAAGCCAAATATGTAACAAGTCCTTTTTCTCTATTTGCATTTGATTGAAACATTTCACACAAGTTTACACCAGCTGTCTTTGCACTAACGCAGTTAAAAATAGGTATAGATTCATCTTGTTTGCAATGACTTTACCTTGCATTTTAATTCTATGCACACTGTAAATATTTGGGTTTAACATAAAAAGACAGATAAGAGACAAAAGTTCAGAATTTCAGATTTGATGCCCTCTCTCTTTCCGTAATTGTCTGACAGTTTACAGAAATGCATCAATTGCTTGGGAAGAGCCATCCCAGCAAAGGACTTAATCAGAACAACATTGAGATTTTAGACAGAACAAATCAACAGATGTTTACCCAACTGAACATGCATTTCACCTGTTGAAAGCAGACAACTATCAAATATCAAATATCAACAGAAGAAACAACAATTTGGTGATGTCAGTGAACACAATAGTTCTAAGCTGATAGAACAGTCATGGTCTTTCTTGTCTTTATTATACACACATTAAACATAGTAAGTAAAATGGGGAAATAACTGAAAATTAGCTTTTTAAAAAACTGGCAGAATCTTTAGCAACTCAACCACAGGTACAGGAAACACTGTGGTCTAATCCACTTCTGTCTCTGAAGCCATTGTGTAGTACATTTACTTTAATATTTGGGCTCGTCGTCCTGCTGCATCACTCAGCTTCTACTGAACTTCACCTTGTGGACAGCCACCCTGGCATAATTCTGAAGGATACCTTGATAAACTTGGGAATTCATTTTCTCCTCAGGTCTAGAGGCAGAAATGCAGCCCCAAATCATGACGCTCACCCACCATAGGATGATGTTTTCATGTTGGCATACAGTTTTCTTTTTACACCATACACATTGCTATGTGTCCTCCCCAGACAATTTACCTTATTTTCTTCTTCCACTTGACTTTTCTTGGTGTTATGAGTGTTATGGTGGTCTTTGGCAAACTTCAGGCGTGCTACAGTGTTTTGGCTGGAGAGCCATGGCTTTCTCTGTGGTGTTCTGCCATGGAAACCATATCCGTTTAATGTGTTGCATATTTGGCTCATGAACTGAATTTTTAGCCAGCTCCAATGAATGCTCTATTCTTATTCTTATTTCCGTTACCCTCATGTTCTTTTCGCCCTCATTGAGTATCCTATTTGCGCCTTTGGAGTGATCTTGTCTGGGTGCCCACTTCTGTGGAGAGTAACCACAGTAACTGTTTACATTTCTAAACAATATGTCTAACTGTGGACTCATAATTCATTTAATTATTGTTCTACCTTCAACTGTACACAAGCAGGAACCCAAAGGTACAGTAGGAGACACTGAAATCCTTATAATGCAAAATACATATGTTAAATGTTCCATTTAAAATATCCCGTCTCCATTATGACTTACCAGATTTAATAATTGAAAACACTGACAGGCTATTACAATTAATTACAACACTAGTCTTATTTTAGCAGTTTGATATTTGCAAAAAGCATCACTAATAAAAAGCAACTTAAGAATGAAAAAAGTGGCAGATAAAGTAAATCATTGTTTTTGAGATGCTCTTTGACTCTTTGGCTCTGCACATAGACATAACATGATACATGTAGCTTGATATGAATATGAATATGTAATTCAGATGTTTGATACATTTGGACCCTACTCCTACAGAAATGTATTAGTTTCAGTGTATATTCATTTTTTGCATTTTTATTACAAAATTGATAAAATAAGTACAGTATGGCCATACATTGAGAAAAAACACCTATATACAAGTCATAAAAATAAAGTACATCTCTATGTCTGCTGGATGGAGCATTAAGGCAAAATGATGATATAATCAGTGTAACAATTGATAGGATGTGTATGATGGATTGCTACCTGAGGATGTAGAATATATGATGATCAAGTTTTCCATCGCCAAAATAAGCACCATGTCTGAACAGTCACAACTCCATTCTGATGACTGATTACACAAAGGTTAAACAACAGTGGGAACTGCCCGTGTTTCATGTTCAAGCACTTCCCAATAAGTTAATAATAGGTAGATGTAAATAAAAGACTAGCTAGGATTTCTTTGCTTTGGTTTATAAATAAATCAGAATTGGCAAAAAAAAAAAAAACAAGACCAAATATCAGACGTGGATTACGAAGTCCTGACACACTGAAGAGAGCTTCCAGGCATTAAGCCAATAAATAGCCAGTTTGATCCCAGCTAGTTGTTTATTTACTTTAATTCTGTCTTCTTCTGTCTGGCACTGGCCACTCTAACACACATTTAATTAAGTCATTTTTCTGTTTACTGGTGTGACTTCTCCACAGCCACACCCACTCACTTACACTACATTGAGGTCCCAATGATGCGAAGGACACAACTGACCACCACACCTTTTTCTCACATCAGTTAAAGTGCTCTTAGTAGGGGTAGGCTGAGACAGCGATATACACAATGAAGGTCGTCTGGTACTCAATGCCTCCACCTTCGCTATAAGAGAGGGCGCGGACCTTCATGCGGTATGTGTGGGGCTCTCGTAGGGCCCGTGTAGTGAACAACACTCCCTTCAGGTTCTCATCTCGCAGGGCAAAAGGTAACATGATGTCTTCATCCACCACTAGGAAGGTGGTTCTGGGGTGCATCACTCCATCCTGTGTGTAGGCCACAAGCCTTATGAGGTCCTGATTGGCTGCAATGCCAAAAGGAAGTGACAGCAACTTATACTCCAGGGCATAAGGGCTCAGCGCACACTCCAGGTCATTTGGTGGGCAGTTCTTCAAACAGAACCTACAACAAAGTGAATTTTAGCTGAGTATGGTGTGGGAAAGCAACAATAACTAGATTCACATTAAAAGGTTTATTTTTTACTCAATTAAACAAACCAAAAGTTCTGTTTACACGCTTACAGTTGACTATATGTGATGCTGCCATTAATTTATAAAAAAAACAAGCAAAACTAATCCATAAAAACACATACGGTTTGTCAAAGCCATCATGTCAGGCTGCTGTTTTATAATAATTAAAGTGAGCTATGTTGTTTAAAGACTCAGTTCAATCAGTGCCCCCAAAACACACGCTCCCCATGTTGACATGGTGCCTGTGGACTATTTTCTACTGAGAAAACAGTTAGTCTACATAATTTTTCCTTCATGGGATAGTGACAAAACCCTGAACATTATTTGTCTCAAAATTTAGGAATTTTTATAAAAATAAAATAAAAAGTGAAGTAAAGTAAAATGTTCCCATTTGATCTTGTTAAGTCTATTTTCTGTGAAGGTTTACCCTGTGGCTGGATCCCTCTGGTAGTTTGTTGGACAGGGTGTGTCAATACACTGGTAACTTCCTCTCATGTTGAAGCACATCCGGTTTGCTCCACAGTGGATGTTCTGCTCCAAACACTCGTCTATATCTGTATATACAGCCAACAGCTTATCTTTAAGGCACTATCACAGTACAGTGAACACAGATGAAATGGTCACCAAATGAAATATCACAGGGAATAGATGACGAGTCTCACCTTGGCATGTCTTGCCATTGGTCATGAGGCGGTAACCGGCAGGACAGAGACACCTGTGGCTCCCTGGTGTGTTCATGCACTCATGCTGACAAACATCCCTCACCTCACACTCATTGATGTCTGTTGATGTCACACACAAACACACAGAATAACAGATAATGTCAGAGAACATATATTATGTATTAACATATGTTTCCAACTCATAGTTGATATTTACAGCCAACCTTCATCTGAAGCAGCAGTGAAACACAGAGATAGTTTGTCTATGAATATATTTGATCCTCTTCCTCATCTCAACTATGCCTGACTTCTATAATTACCTACACAGCGGCCACCCCTTGACTCAAACCCCTGAAGACAAGTGAAGAAGCCCTGTTGTAATGAAAGTATGCTGATCTCTCTGCGGCTACGGCTCCTGTAGCGCTCCTGTAGCCTTGAGGTGGCTGTGTAGGAGTTGTAGCTCTGAGAGGCCAAGTTGTGGTACAGTCGTGGGTAGGAGCTGTGCTCAGGAGAGGACTGAGACGTGCGATAGCCGTATGAGTAACTCTCATAGCTAGGCAGGCGTTCCAGACCGGCACAGGATTTGCCATCCCCCAGCAAGTGGCGTCCCGGTGGGCAGGTGCACTTGAAGCTGCCAGGAGTGTTGATACACTGGTGGGCACAGGGCTGGGGGAGCCGCTCACACTCATTTATGTCTGCCCTCCGCACAAAAAAAGACCAGCACCAGGAGAAGACAGCAGCACAGAGGGACAGAAAAGAAAAATGGAAGAAAATGGGGATCACAGAAAAGGATATGAAAAACATTAAGGTGTGGACCATGAAAATAGAAGAGAAAAGGGGTGATGGGGGAGAAAGGGGATATGTTAATTACCCCAATGTATAACAATACATTTTCTTGTCTCTAAGACAGAAATGTATTGAGACTATAAACTCATGCCTATATGAAATAGAGATCTAAGATCATATCCTCTCACATATATATCTCCAGATCAGTGTGAAAATTCTGATTCTACTTCATATTTTATATGAAGAAATTATCAGAGAGAAATCGTATTTGACGTCAGGTACAAACCCAATTCATGGTAGGTACATATGATATTTGAAACAGCATCTGGGGTTAATGATGATGATGAGGGAGAACAGGGAAATATGTCATTGTGAAGCAAACGGAGCAAATAGCCAGATCAAAACAAAGAAATTCATAAAAGGAAGAGAGTGAATAGAAACAGTGACAGACAGAGCTGTGGGGTGACGGTGCTGGTCTTTTTATGTGGAAGAACAATTTATTTACTTTAATGTAATCCTTTCTTATCCTTTTTCTTATCTGACAGTGTAGACTTTGAGACTTGACCTATAGCTTTGAATAACGCAGCAACATGCATTACTTTTTTATGCATTTAGTGTTAGTAGTTAGTGAGCAGGTTCCACTAAAGCATTTTAGAAATGCAAGCAAAGCAGGTGCAAGGATGTCTGATCTAAACTTCAGATGGTTGCAGTTATTATACAGTCTCAGCTGGAGTGAGTCACCAACACAAAGAGAGAAAGTCTGCTGGCAGGGCAAGAAAGCTACTGAGAAGTGCAAAGCAGCAGTATTTCAAAGTGCTTAACATATGTCTAGCGTAATATCCTCAGCTGAACAAATATACAATTCATTTCAATTCAAAAGCACCAAATCAAGGCACTTTAGAGTTTAAGGTTTAATTCCTTACAGAATTTAACAATATGGCTATTTGATCAACACGAAAAAAAAATCCTTTATATGACTTATAATTATACACTTGTGCTTAACTTCTGTTTTGTCACTAACTATTTAGGAGGTGACACGGACGTACATACCAACACAAGGCCGTCCTATTCCTTGAGCTCTGTAGCCACGTGGACACGTACAATGGTAACTGCCTCTGGTATTCTCACAGATTTGGTTGTATCTGCACTGATGAGTGCCATCTCTGCACTCATCGATGTCTACAGGCCACAAAAGACACAGGCCGACATAAACTGTTAACATCTTATAGTAACACAAAATAAAAAGTATATCACAGTCTGTATTTTTCTAGAACAGTTCTCCAGAAGATTTCTACTACTCTACTCTGGATGGACACTCACCTATGCATGTTCCATTGACACCTTTTGTCATACCATTTGGGCACAGGTCAATACAGGTGTAACCGCCCCGTGTGTTTTTACACTGCTGATCTGAACGACAAACTCTTTGTCTGCACTCATTTATATCTGTGGTGAATAGAGAGAAAATCGTACAATCAAAAAATCTAATTTCAAATAAAAACACATTTCATCCAGGGAAAGAAATGGGATGAATTCAGGTTACAGATTAAAATAAACACAATCACCAATGACATGTTACCACTGGCCTTATAAAAGTAAAATCAGAGTAAGTGATATCCTGAAATATCTCTACCAAAGCGATATGTTTTGGATTGACAGGTTCAATAATATGATTCACGCGGCTCTTAATGATAGTTTTTTAAACATGGAGTTTGATACTTGATAGACTTTGTATTGATGCATTTCTCTTTACCAAATTGTTCTTATCCCTTCAACAAGTCAAGATTAATTCAGCTGTTGCTGATATAGCTGTAAGAAATACTGGGACTCCCCAAGGATGTGTTAGTTACCCTTCCTGTTTATTTACACAAACAATTGTGTCAGCCCTCAACCAAATCAATTTGTTGCGAAATTTTCAGATGATACTTACGGGTGAATCTAATATCACCAATTATAAAGCTGAAGTGGGGAGCAAATATGAAAAAAAAAAATACTCTACTGGATACTACTGGATACTTTTTCAAAGCACTGTATAATATACTGTAAGCTTTTTGTACTTTTGAAGTGATTTGATGTTATAATGCACACATACAACATTAATGTTCAAACTTGGCTGAGAAGCTGTCTCACCTATACAGCGTTGGTTCCTGAGTTGAAATCCAGGCTCACAAGCACAGCGATAACTACCAATAGTGTTAAGACAGTGTTGATTGCATAGATTGGACTCCTGACACTCGTTCACATCTGGGCATCAGAGAACACATTGCAAATTTTAAGAAATGTGTTAAACACATCAATTTAAACATGATTAGTTGATCCATAAAGTTTTGTGTTGTACCTGTGCAGCTGAGACCATCAGCTGTTCTCCTGAAACCACGTCCACAGCGCATGACACATCTGTATGAGCCAATAGTGTTCTCACAGTCCTGCCCATCATGGCACGCACTGCCAGCAAGTGAACACTCATCAATGTCTAAGAGAGCAGAAAGCAGTGGATTAATTAGATGGCTTCTGTGATAATATTCCCTCCATTCCACCAGTATGTACGTGTCTTTCTTGTGTACCTTGACAGGTCCTGCCGTCAGCTGAGATTGTGAGGCCTCGGGGGCAGGAACAATAGTAGGTGCCCATGGTGTTGTGACAAGCATGAGAACAAGGGTTCCCAACCTCACACTCGTTCTCATCTGCAATACAAGTTAAATAAACAACAGTATTAACAGATTGCAACAGATTTTAATAATTTAAATAATAATGTTCATTAATTTTAAGTTCTTTTGTTAAAACTTCAATAGATTTTAAACCAGTACATTTAATACCACTGGTATTGCACTGAGTTAGAAGGGACCTAATATGCTACAGCAAACATTACCTGCACAGTAGGGCCCAGCAGACACCAAAGTGAAACCATGAGGACACTGGTTACTGCGATCACCTGCAATTAAAATTAAATTTCACTTAAGATCATATTTGAAGGATTGACTGGATGAAAAACCACCCACAAGAGTAAGCTACAGTATATGGTATAAAAATACAGAATGTAGTATATTAGTACAAATCAGCCATCATCTCTCATACAGAATAAAAATATTCCAGCATCCTCACCCTTGGTGATCCTAGCTTGGATGCTATACTCCAGCACCTCATCCAGGGGGTGATAATGAGCACTGATTGCTGTGGCATGCAGCGTCTCTACTAGGTAGGGCATCTTGCCCTTAGACAGGCCATAGGAGATGGTGTGGTTCCAGGAGTAAGGCACACTCTCCCTGTCGATGCTGAACATGCGAGTGGACAGAGCATATAGCTGGCCTGGTCCTGTCTGGATGTAATCCTCTGTGTAGTCCTGATTCAAATAAAGTGTACAGGACACATAAAGCAGACAGGACATGCAGAACTTCACATATCTAACCCAAATTAATAAATAGTTTTTGTAGTAACAACTGAAATTAACCAGACTTCATTGGGGCACAGTATCTACCTTGTATATATTATTAATTTCTATACCTTGATGCTAATGTCAGCATGTGAGGGTAACTGTAGAATGTGTCCGTTCACTACGATGTCCACTAACAGAGCTCCATCTGAGTCCAGGCCCCTGGCAATGTGAGTCATTCTGAGGATCTCACCTAGTAACATCCAATCAAACCACAGTCAGCTTTTATGTAAAATGTTGAGATTACCACAAGCAACTGATTGTGCTGCTATTATGTAGTAACATTCAGCCCTGTCTGTTCTTGCCTGTGGCGAATTCCACCTGCGTCTCTCTCCTGAAGATCCCTTCTGTTAATGTGTAGCCATTGATAGCTTCTCCTACTTCAAGTGCAGTGGTCCAGTAGATGGGGTTCAGGATGGAGATGAGCTTCCTCATTGCTGGACCTTGAATGAAAAGGTGGGAGAAGGGGGCATTTTATTTATTCAGAGAAAGTCAGAGAAAGTCAGTCAAAATTAGGTAAAACTATTTTAAATGTTTGGAAACTAACCCAATGTCCTTGGTACATTAGAAATAGTGGCCTTGATGATTCTACCGCCAGATCTACTCTCTGAGATGGTGGCATTGAGGATGGCGATGCCAAATTCAATGTCATTGATGTTTCCTATAATGCTACCTCGTGCCTTATGGGGCCCACCTGACAAAGAAAGGTGGAATTATTAAACCCAAATGCTGCAAAATATACAAAACCACACATACATTCAGTATTGTTAAGCACATGGCTTACCTGGACAGGCCTTAGTGTTACACCTGGACAGCTGTGAGGAGTCTCCTGGACATGAGCGACCACCATTACTAGGAGATGGACTGTTACAAAGTCGGACACGTGTCCTCTCTCCTCCTCCACAAGAAGCAGAACACTCTCCCCACGACTGCCATGAACCCCAATTACCATCAACTGCAATGATATACCCCAAAAATACATGTAAGTACTGTACTGTACTTTAATGCACAAACATACAGCAGAGAATTGTTAACTGTCTCATAGAGATAATGTCTTTTACCCCGACAAAGCTTTAAACATGTCGACTCACCAGGGCAGTTGGTTATGCTGCATCTCTGTATCTGTGTATCTGCACCTGCACATGCTCTCCCACCATTGGCAGGTCTGGGGTTGTCACATGTCCTGTAACGCCTCATCTGACCTCCATTACATGTCTTACTGCAGCTGCCCCAGCTACTCCATGGGCCCCAGTTACCACTGACTGACAGAAACAAAGGCAAAATGTCAAAGGCAGAAAAAAAAAGAGATAAACCAATAGCACAGAAACTAAAAAAACAGATACACATGTAAACAATGACTCACCGGGGCAGGGTTCGCTGTTACAGAAGTCAATGTGCACATCGTTGCCCTCACACTGTCTACCACCATTCTGAGGGGCAGGGCTGGCACAAAGTCTTGTCCTCTGTCTGGTTCCACCCCCACAAGAAACACTGCAGGCTCCCCAGCTCACCCATGATGACCATTTCCCATCCACTGAAGGAAAAAGGAAGAGTTAGGAGGTTCAGTCACAGTTTTCAAAATTAGTTAACAGTTACACATAATTGTATTGAGCCCTTACCCGGACAAAGTCTTTCTTTGCACACTTGTGTCTGAGTGTCTGTGCCCTCACACTGTGGCCCATCAAATGCTGGAGGAGGATTGTTGCAAAGCCGAATTCTGGACTGCATACCTTTACCGCAGGTCTCACTGCATGGGCTCCATGGTAGCCAAGAACCCCAGTTACCTGCCACTGTAAGAGTGTAAGCAGAGAATAGATAGGCCATGGCAAAATGCAGTCACACATCTGCTAACCAGAAGTTTAGAAAAAGCTAGAATACTATTTGTAAACAACGAGCCTGGAAATTACAATATCACATTTATCAAAATGTGATTTATCAAATTACAATAACAAATTCATTTTACAAATAAAAGTACATTTTATGTAATCGCTCACCTGGACAGGGTCTTACACTGCACATAATAATCTCCACTGCCTTGCCATCACACGGCCTGCCTCCATGCTGTGCTGGAGGGTTACTGCAGGTCCGGATCCTGGTTCTGTTGCCCTGACCACAGGTACGAGAACACTCCTCCCAAAGCGACCACTCTGACCAGTTACCATCCACTGTAGAGGCACACAGTTACAAGTTAGCGTTCACACCCCTCTCTTAACTTCTCACATGATCATTCTTATTCTCACCTGGACAAGGTTTTCCCTGACAACTGCGTGTCTCTGTGTTCGACCCTGCACAGTGTCGCCCCCCATTGGCAGGTAGAGGGTTGTTGCACTGTCTCAGCCTCTTCTGGGACCCAACACCACAGGAAACACTGCAAGGACTCCACTCTGCCCACTCTGAGAAGCCCCCATGAACTGAAAAACAAGCAAATAAACAAACAAAAAGGTTGTTTTTATGCATTTGGTAAGTTTTTGCAACAATTCAACGTTTGTCTAAATCTGCTGTCTGTAATTCTAAAGAGGATTTTTTGTAGTGGGAGAACAATAACATTTTTTGTGCACTTACATTTTAACTACTTTTGTTACAATGATAATGCCTCACTTTGTCAAGCTTACCTCGTACTGTGAGTGTGACCCTGACCAACACTGACCCAAGTAAATTTCTGGCCACACATTCATACTCAGCCGTGTCCTCCTTCTGAGCACTGCTGATTCTGAGGGAACCGTTGGACAGGGTGGAAAAGCGGTCAGTGCCTAGCAGTGGGCGCCCCTGACGGGACCAGTCTATTGCTGGTGCAGGATGACCCTTTGCCTGACAGTTGAGCACAACTGTGGTGCCAGCATCCACTACTGTTTCCACTGGCTCTACAGTAATGGTGGGTGCACCTGGAAGAAGAATTGTAACATGTGATATAACATTCAACAAATCCCTTCCCCCCAACATTATTTAATAAAAACAAGACTTAATAAAGTAATTTCATTGTCTCTATTCTTAAAATTAATGAAACTGCCTAAATGTATATATAACATATTAAGCTTTTTAGAGGCATATAATTTCCTAATTTTGACTGAAAGAGGCCAATAGGAAGTTGAAGCTAAATATCAAAAGGCATCAGAGGAAGCACTTGGGTACTACTTTCAGCTGGAGTAGACCAATTTAATATTGGAGCTCTATTCTGAGTTGCAAGAGGTTGTGGCCAACTTTTGTTTTTATGAAAATTCATGACCATGCCAGAGAAAGTATGTGGGATCTTATTTTCAGCTTAGGAGGTTGTAGCTCAATTCTGATATGACCTGCTCCCCCGTTCTCATGGGTGTTCTGCAACTTTTGTTTTATAAACCAGTCATGAAAATGACACTATTTTTGGCTGTAGGACACCAACGAAAGCCTAAGATGTTCTATATTAATTTTTTATATAAGTGTGCCAGTTTTTAGTTGTGGGGTTGTCCCATTTTGGAGACTACAAGCAACAAACAGAAAGACAAACAGACAGAAAATAGTCTATATCGATACAGATAAGACTGACACATACTATGCAAAGCTAGTGTGACACTCCTTTCCACAACTCCAGCATCATTTGTTGCAACACACATGTAGCTGCCTGCATCTTCATTCTGTACAAAAAAAACCAAAAAACAATTCATTGGCACAACTACATATAAAAAGACGTCTTATTTGTGTATATGTAACTCACAAGTGCTTGACTGTCCGAAAAGATGTTATGAACAACATAACTAAAAGATATTTTTTTACATCTAAAGACAGAGAAACTGTGTTTACATGATGGCTATCTCAAACCACTGAGCCATCATCATGCGCTTTCCTACCACTGTGCCATAGATGGCTAGAGAGCCGTTGTCAAGAATTCGGATTCGGTTGCTGATCTGAATGTTTATTCCATTTTTGCTCCACTGGATAGTTGGAAGAGGGTCTCCCCGAACCTCACAGTTCAGAATAGCATTACCACCCAAAGGTTCAATATGGTTGGAGTGAAGGTCGCCATCTATGATAGGAGGCTCTGGAGACAGAGATAAACGTAACCACAGACATTTATATTGATATTACACACAAATCACCTGATGGAAGGCTGATAAATGAAACATAAAATTTAGGCTTTGTGGTTTTACCTTTAACATAGACAAAGCCCACTGACTTGATGGTTCCTACGCTGTTTTCTGCCAGACAGGTGTATGTACCAGAATCGTCTTTGCTCACGCTCTCTACCACCAGCTCACTGTAGCCATTCATATGATCATAGTGAACTATCAAGATTTAAAGACAACAGAAAAAACACACTTAAAAGTGAAAACAGAAAAGTCAAAATAAAATAACCATTATGCCAGATACAGCTCAAAAAGTGCAAAACTATCACAAAGAAGATGCTGATCTAATGGGCTTGCCATTAGTAAGTGTAATTTACATTATATGATTTAGTAAATGATCATGTTCTGCATCACTGGTGATGTTACCATACCTGGAATGTTGTTGTTGTTCAACGCCCATGTGATTCGGGGTGGAGGTATGCCACTGACCCCACAGGCCAGCATGAGGCGGTCTCCTTTGTTTAGGGCTACATCTCTGAGCAGCTCAGTGAAGATAGGGTGTGTATGAACAGACAGGGTCGTTGTCTGACTGTCATGTCCAACTGCATTAGTTGCAATACAAGTATAACTGCCTGAATCACTTGTCTGGAAAAGGAGAGATGAAAAGAAAGTGGGTTTTGTTGAAGGCAAGCTTTATTTATATATCACATAACATGCATAGCATATAGTATGTGTTTCTCTGTTTACCTGAGCCATGTCTATAGCGAGTTCCCCAGAGGGCAGGATGGTGTACTCCCCTGTGCTTTCACTGATGGGGTTACCGTCCTTCTCCCAGGACAGGATGGGCTGAGGGACTCCCTCCGCTACACATACCAGCTGGGCCTGACTGTTTTCTACCACTGTTACCTCCTGTTCGCCACCATGAATGGAGGGAGGGACTGAAAAAGTCAAGTCATATTAAATTCATGTACTGAGACACCACAGAAGGACAACAATGTACGGTAAGTACATTTTATAACAGCAGTAACAACTGTATGAGACAAGACAGAGTAGAGTGGTTTATTTTTCTGTATTAGTTAAAACTTACTCTGTACAGTAAGGCTCATATCAAGGCTGGCAGTGCCTGCTGCATTGGCAGCAGTGCATGTGTATCGTCCAGTGTCACTTGGCTGGATGAAGGCGATCTGCAGGGAGCCTGAGCTGAGCACCCGCTGGCGTACAGATTCAGTAAGTGGCTGGCTGTCTTTGTACCATGTGACAGAGGGAGGAGGGGAACCATCAGCTTGGCACTGTAGTGTCACGGAGGAGTCGACAGGTGCCAGGTACTTCTTAGTTTCTGAGCTGATCATGGGAGGCACTACAGGACACAGTGTAAAACAGAAACACTATATTTGCAAAACTCACACACTCACAGAATATAAATGACCATACCACATAGTGTGCCTAATTTGTGGGGACAGTCTAATTACCATTCCTGGTATGTGGCCTACCTTGTACTCTGAGTTTGGTTTTCCCCAGTGCGGTGCCAGCAGAGTTTTGAGCCACACATATGTATGTCCCAGAGTCCACGACAGAGGCCCTGGAAATCTGCAGGCTTCCATTAGGCAAAACTGTGAAACTACCACCTGGCATGGATGAAGATGTATGATATTATGACTCACTACTTACAATATAATTATTGACACACATAGACAATTTGAATTACCTGTGGTGGGTATGTTGATGCCCTCTTTCTGCCAGTTGATGGTGGGTCTGGGTGAACCCGTGGCTCTGCAGGGCAGAGTGATGGGGTTATTCAGGATCACATCCAGGGTGGACGGATGAGACAGGATCACTGGGAGCTCTGAGGCAAGGGACAGATAGCAAGAGAGTATTTAATCAGAAATATGACAAAGAAAGTAAAAAGCAACAAATAAATTAATGACTTATAATGCATAATGAACAACTCCTATATATAATGATTTATAGTATATGACTTTCTGGTGAAATTCACAAGTCAGCATCATTATGTGGAAATGTTTAATGAGGATAATCAGTGATAATAAAAATAATGAGAACATTTTCTATGGAGTAATTGGATCTGGGGCACACAGTTATACTGCATTTCTTATGTGTCTGATACATTTTCTGGACAGACAGAAATTTTCCCAGGTGCAGTACCCAAATGAATACAGTATCTTCTTATGAGATTGAACATCCTACAATATATTGCTAAGGAGACATACACACATACCCTGTACTTTGAGCTGTATGTGGCGTTGGGTGGAGCCTGCAGCATTCTTGGCCACACATGAGTAGCGTCCAGCATGACTGAGCTCAGCAGAGGAGATTTCTACTGAGCCTATACACAGATTAATCAACATAATTAATATAAGGTTTCACTGACATATTGTTTACAAAATAAGACATTTATTACAGGAGACTGAGTTGCATGAAAATGGGTTTTACAGTAGGCCTTTGTTATGAAAAATCCAATAATGCAACAAGAATTATTGTTATTTAATTCTGACCTCTTGCCATGATGCTGTATCCTGCTCCTTCTTTGGGTAACTTCAGACCATCTTTGCTCCAATGGATTGTGGGTTCTGGGACCCCAGTTGCAGTACAGCTGATGACCACAGGGGACAATCTGGTAACAATTAGCTCTGTGGTTTCATCTGCTATAGATGGAGGAACTAGGGGGACAAAGAAGAGTCTTGCCTTTAATGAATAATCTGTTTAGAAATCGAGTATTAGAAATGAAATTCGGTCACTTTGTGGTGCAACACTGATAAATATCAATAAATAAGTTGTAAAGAAATGCTATGTTGCTCACCATGGACAGTGAGGTTAATGGATCTGGAGTCTTCTCCTGCCTCATTAGAAACCACACAATTATACACTGCTGTGTCCTCCACCGTAGGCGCTATAATTACCAAGGAACCTGATGAGAGTAACCTGATAGTGATGGCAAGAGTATTAATATTGGGAGGTAGTTATGCGAAGCAATGCAGAAAAATGTATATTTTATATTAATAAATAAAATATTGCATTATTGATCAAGCAATTTAAACAAAGTAGAAATTATGTCCTCTCTTTTTTGGATTTTTTGGGCATTTTAGCCTTTAGGTGAAAGAGTTAAAAAGTAAAGGGCTTCTCTTTTCAACAGCACAATGAGTTTTTATTATCTTGAATTAAGAAACAGAGAGGGAAAAAACCTGGATCAACCTGTACATATTCTGGTTCTGGTCAGTACTGATGACTTGACCATTTTTCGTCCAGCTGACAGATGGTTTAGGGATGCCAGTGGCCTCACACGACAGTGTGGTCTGAACGTTGACGGTAACTGTCACATTTGTGTGGCCATCAGCGATGGAAGGAGGGACTGAAAGATAAGAACCAGATGTCATAAACTAACTGCGGTAGTTTAAAAGTATTTGTTTTATATGCACATATTTACCACGCACCATGTACTTGCAGATCCACTCTCTTGTGTTGTGTCCCAGCCTGATTTGTTGCCATACACAGAAAGCGGCCTGTGTCGGTCACCTGAGCAGAGTGAATGTGTAATGACCCATCCTCTGCAAATGTGTACCTGCACACATGTTCATACAAATTTAGCAAGACAGAGTTGAACTAAAACATCAAAAGATAATTTAGTTTGAGATATAATCAGTGACAACATCAATATTGCAAGATGTTTAGCTTTACCTGGGATTGTTTCCTGCTAATACTGCACCGTGTTTCCTCCAGGTAACGCGAGGTGTTGGCACTCCACTTACAATACATTCCATCACTGCTGACTTGTTGACATGCACTGACACTGTCTGACGGCCGCCTTTAATAGTTGGAGCCACTGAAGGAACAGGTGAAGTATTGACAGACACAGAGATTTAATCTATAACAAATAAATCTCTACACACACACACTCATTGTAGATCAACTACTTCACTGTACCATTGACAGCCAGATTAAACTGCCGCGTGGTCTTGCCAGCAATGTTAATTGCCACACAGGTGTACTGAGCTTTGTCACTAAGCTCAGCCATGTTGATCTGTAAGTAGCGTCCACCAGATAGAACACGAACTCGTGCAGAGACCTACACAAAGATAAAATGTAAATATGAATGTGATTGAGTAGCGAAGGAGAACTCACTTTTTATGGATAGCTGTTTGCTGGACTTCTAACCTGCAGTGGCTGACCATCTTTGAGCCAGGTCAAGGTAGGAGGAGGTACAGCATCAGACTTGCACTCGAGAGTCACTTGTCTATTCTGCAGAACTGACACATCCTGTGGTGTGCTGTCCCCCGCAATATTAGGTGGAACTGTTACAGGAAACCCAAACAGACAATGTCACTAACATGGATCTTCTATCCCTGTCTTCTTTTGAAGATCTTATTTTTATTCATTTAGTAATAAAGCATAATAATGGAAGGTAAAAATACATTTAATGCATGCCAAAAAAGATTACCTACAATGCACACTCTGTATATACACCTATTTTACTCACCATGCACTCGAACCAGGAACTGCTTGTCATCATCTCCTGCTGGACTGACGGCTAAGCAGCTGTATCTGCCTGTGTCCTCCAACTGTGTACAAATTTAAATCATTGAGATAAATATGTAAGAACAATTGGAAAACACAAAATTGCTTTGTATCACCAGATGCAGTTCGCAATGCAGTGCGAGGATAACATATCACAGATATAAGTAATCATCAGTAATCGTTTAAGTAATCATCCCTGGTTACTGACTTGTGCTGAGGCCACACGGAGCACCTCTCCTCCCCGGAGGAGGCGCAGGCTGTCTGTCTGTGGGAGCGGGCGTCCATCCTTCAGCCATGTGAGGGAGGGTGTAGGAATACCTGAGGCCTCACACTGAAGCTCGAGGACATTATTAACCACCACAGACACTTCTGCTGGTATGCCTGAGCCCTGGATGTGTGGAGGATCTGTAAACCAACAAATATTTCTAGTTTATTAATCTAAAGCTGATGTTAGAGATCAGAAGCTGTGATTTACCCTTTCACTCACCCAACACTTTCAGGCTGAAGTGGCGAATTGCTTGACCAGCAGTGTTGTTAGCTACACAAGTGTAGCGCCCTGTATCATTGACATGGGTCTGGATGATCTGTACTGTGGTATTCATGTTGAGAAATTTGAGGTGGTGGTCAGGAATCAGAATCACACCGTTTTTGAGCCAGGACATAGTGGGGGTTGGGGTTCCATGAGCAATACATATCAGTGAAGCCAAATTTCCCCTCACTACAGTTACGTCCTCTGTGCTTCCGGCCCCATCCAGACCAGGAGGAACTTACAAGAGTAAACAAAAACAGAGATTACCATTTACTGCTTAACAGTGCTACTAGAATGACCTGGTAATTTATTCCTCCTCATGTGTTCATACTCACCATGAACCTGTAGGTTATAATGCTTGTTGTCTACACCTGCCCTGTTTGATGCAACACAGGTATAGGTGCCACCATCAGACACCTGGGTTCGTGTAATCCTGACAGATACAAAATAGTGCAATATATAAATATCCTGGTAATATTAAACTCTCACAAAATAACTGACCAAGTTGCTTTTCCAAGTAACACCATATGGAAACAATTTGTTAGATGATACAAAAACCTACCATTTTAGTAGTTGTAGTTTTAGTAGTTGCATTTTTACTGTTAATTAAATTATTCATTTTGGACTGTACACTCAATTACATTGACATTTTTTATAATGTAATTTTCCAACAAAATCCAAGTGTTTTAAATCACCTTTTTGGTCAAATTGATCAGTGTTTGGCAGTTCAGATAAAATCTTCTGACCACATATCATGAAGGAATAGACCTGATTTTAGGGACTATTTTATACGCAGTGGTGACCATTAATGTCTAAATTTGTATAGATTGCATTGTTAAATTATCAACAGTAGCTTCCTACCACTGACATCTTTGCCAGTGTCCATGTCTGCATTGTACCTGGACTGTCTGTGTCTGACGGCCACATAACTCACAAAACCCATCACACAACTATCGCTTTGCTACTATATATACAATGCACATTCTTTTATAATGATTTCAAATTAAAATCTATGATTACTTTTCTCTATACATAAGGACTTGTTGTCAATGCAGCACTAGGTGCTACAACCTTTATCTTGAAACCTGTTCACTGACCTACCGAAGCACCTGTCCAGCAGAGAGGAGCCGTATGTGAGAGGAAACTGGCAGAGGGAGGCCGTTTCTCAACCAGTTAAGCTGGGGAGGAGGAGAACCTGTAGCAACACACTCAATATTGACAGAACTGTCCAGAACTGTGGTCAACTCCTCAGCTGTCTCACTGTTTCCATTTATCACTGGAGGCACTAAATGAGCAAATGGAGAGTAAGTTCAGTAACATAAAAACTCTTTTTCCAATACTATGGAGACTTTAAAATAGTAGTAGTTTACATCTTTTGCATTGTATATGACATTTAGAAAATTTTGAAAAAATAAAAATATTTGAATGAAATACTTTAATTTGAATCAAACCCACCATACACATTTAGATTGAATATTCTGTCCTCCTCTCCTGCACTGTTGGTGGCTACACAGGTATACTTCCCACTGTTGCTGGTGTGTGCTTCAATCACAGTGAGTGTGCTTCCATCTGGACTGATCCTGAACACAAGGGCAGCGTTACACCATCATTACATAATTAGTTGTGTCTGTTTTATCTTTTCATGGTGGCAGCATTACTGTACCTGATCCCCATTTTTCCCATATTGTTGATGACTTCCCCATCCTTCAACCATTGGATGGCTGGTGTTGGGGTTCCTTCAGCTTGACAGACCAGCTGGATGCTTTCATTTAGCAGAACTCCTATCTCACTGGGCAGCTCAGATCCAGAGATACTGGGAGGGACTATGAGAGAATTAGTGGCATTAGTTGCAATAAATACTTACTAATAGTAGATCATTAAGTGAATTAACATTTTACTTAACACATAAATTGGAAAAAATAGGGCTGTGCATATTAAAACAATGATACAAAAACCTAACAAATTCAACTGCAAAAGGTTTTTTCTAAATAGTAATAAACTCTGGCATTTGCAACTACTTTCCATTAATGGGTTTTTACATTTGTTGTCAGGTCCTAAATATGAGCTGTACCTTGTATGGTGAGGTGGTAGTTCTTGTGGGCTTTGCCCTCCATGTTGGAAGCCACACATGTGTAAGTGCCACTGTCAGAAAGCTGTGATCGTGCAATCTGAAGTTTGCTGCCCCCTGAGAAGATGTGCATCTCCAGAGACTCTGAATTCTCTAAAGAAATATGATATTCATATGTTTGGCATTAAATGCAATGCAAAGCTACACTACATAATTATGTAATGTTAATCCTTTTTTCCAAAAATGTCCAGTAGCCTCATGCAATTCACATTATTATTTCATGAGAAAATATGTTAAGAAACAGTCAAATTGTAAAAAAAAGAATTTTTCAGAAATTATGAGGCACTCTATTACACTCCATAAAAACCTTATTAAACAAATCTCTAATGTAAGATAACAGCATTTAAAAAACAACACGTCTATGTCTACTAAAAATTTTTTTCAGACAGTGTTAATTTTGGCTTTATAGTTCTGGTTTAGTTTACCTAGTTAAATTTAGTCACAGTCACTTCCTGACAACTAGTTTATTTCAGTGACATTTTCTTTGTTTCAGTCAAGATCTAGTCAAGATGTTCAATCACAAATTAACATTCATGATGCTGTTATACAATTACATGCATGAATATGCAGTCATGGGTAAAAGTGAATCACAGCAGAGCGCCCACCTCAACATCAAAACTGACAGGTAGTGTTAATATTGTGACTGACTAGCGTATGTGTTTGTGTGTTTAGTATAGACTATAGCTATAAATCATTGCAGATAAGTACAGGCCCAGTACCAAGCTCTGCTGGTATGTGTTTGCACAACTGGACCTTTGCTAAAGGCTAAAAAAAAAAAAAAATTTTTCGGTCGAGATTTTTTAGTAGAAAAAGAGCTGCTAATTTTGTCTCATCTTTATTTGTCATGGCGTAATGGACAGAAATTTCTCTATATTTTAGATTATTGTTTCCATTAACATTTAGTCATTAAATAAACCTTTGTTAACAAATACTATAATAACTATAATATATTTTCATTGGCAAAATTAACACCGCTCTTCCAGAAGGCTGTTCCCTGGTTTTAGAGCGTAATGGCTGAAAGCAGCATCACCAAAGGTTTTAGTTCTGCATTTTAGAATAACTTTAAGAAGAAGCAGAGGATCTGAGAGATTTTAAAATCAATGCAAATCTATCAGTTCAAAAGGTAAGGTTAAATATGTTATGCAATTTAAATGTCAGATACAGATAAATAATGAATCATCTTTCCCAGGTAGACATTTATAGACATGAATGAAAATTAAACTCTGCATTTCACCTTTCTTAAATCTTAAACATCTAAACAGGCATACCTATTGGTCGTCCATTCTTCAGCCAAGTGAGACTGGGAGGAGGGATACCACTAGCATCACACGCAAAGGTGACTGGGTTACTGAAGGTTTCCACGACATTCTCCTCTGCGGGGCCATTGATACTAGGTGGTACTGGAGAGAGAGACAGATATTTTTCTTTTAAATTAAAGTGTAAATATCACAATAGCATGTGTTTCATGATTTTTTATGTTTTTAAATATATGTACTGTATATTTAGAATGTGTTACCATGAACATTTAAGTGGAAGTTCTTGTCCACCTGACCAGCAACATTGGTGGCCTTGCAAACATATTGTCCTGTATCAGACACCTGAAAAACAGAGCAGAGATGTAAGGGATGCAAACAAAAGATAAGGTCAATTTTATTTATTTACTGTACTTGAGAAGTGGGTGCTACAATATCTGATGCAACAAAGACAAAATTAGGGCATATAAAGACAATTATATTACAGTAATGGTCTTGCAGTTGGACCTGGCATGCGATAATGTGACCAGAATCTAAAAATAAAAATGAAAAAACACGATTTTCCTCTATCTCTTACCTCTGCGCCTTTAATCTGAAGCATCTGTCCCTTTGCCAGGATGCGCAGGCTGGCTGATTCTGTCAGCACCCTCCCATTCTTGTACCAAGTGATGGTGGGAGGAGGTACAGCATTGGACTCGCACTTCAGAGTCACTGATTTCCCTACAAGGACGTTTACTGCCACAGGAGAGTCTCCACTACTGTCCCGGATACTGGGAGGAACTAGTAGGACATGCAGAGAGAAACATTTAACGTTAGCTGATGAAATAAAACTGCAGTGAGGGACTTATTCAATTCAAATATTGTGAATGTAGACTGACCAAAAACTGACAGATAAATATATTTGTAAGCCTCTCCTGCTGCATTCATGGCCACACAGGTATACTTTCCTCCATCAGATACTTTAGCTTTCAGAATCTGTAGTGTACGACCACCTGAAGGCATCGTTTGACACACAAGCACACAGAAAAATTATTAGGCAATTTAACTCAACACCTTGGTTGAATCTATTCTTTTTACTATGCCAAAGCCAAACTTGTAGTACCTGGCATTATGAGTGCATTGGGGTTGCCTTGAAGGGGGCCCCTGTCATTTAACCAGCTCAGGGTTGGAGGAGGGAAGCCAATAGCTTCACAAGACACAGACACAAAATTGTTCAGCACCACTGTCACGTTCTCAGGGCTTAGGCCAATAATGGTGGGAGGAACTAAATGGAATAAAGAACAGGAGAAAGAAAATTATTCATAATAGCAAGTAGCATTTTTACAGTTATCCTCCAGTGCAGAAAAATAAAAAGATTTAAAACTTCATTAATTTATCAGGTAGTTTATATGACAGACAATGTACAATACTGTATTAACTTCATGTCTAAATTTAGTTTTTCTTTTTCATAAATTTAATAAAGAATATTAAAGTTTTGATTCAGAAGGTCCAAGTTTGACTCACCATGAACGTTGAGATTAAAGGATTTTTCTGCACTTCCAGCCACATTGTCAGCCACACACACATAGCGGCCAGTGTCAGAAACCTGAGCAGTCATCACCTGAAAGAGGAAGAATATATATAAGGTTTGCTGTATACAATGTGCATTTAAGGAATTAATCAACATTTTAGCATGTTAGCACTGTCAGATGTAATTGTTTTTTGTGTTCACTCACTTTATAGGCTGTGAATTAATGATTGAGTGGGTTAGTTAAACATTTCTGCTTCCTGAGAATTATTTTTATACCTCAGAGTTACTGTGATATTTTTTGCAAGTTTAGTTAGTAGTTTCTGTGTGATGATTAACAACTTTCTGTTGATTGTATTTGTAATTGGTAAATTACACATGTAGTTTGTATATTACACATGTAAAAATTTGACCTGTCATTTTGTTGAAATACAAAACTAGGTTATTGTCTGTGCTTCCTGATTGTTACCTGAAGTGTTCTCCCATTGGACAGGACTCTATGTGAACCATCAGAGGTGATTGGTTGGCTGTCCTTAAACCAGGTGATCTTAGGGGTGGGGTTTCCATCCACATGACACTCCAGTTGTGTAGTTTTGTTGACCAGGACTGTGACCTCATAAGGCAAGTCACCGTCTGTTCCCCGTATGGTTGGGGGCACTGATGCAGGGCAGAAATACACAATAAGAAACAGTTTTATGCAATAACACTTTTTTCCAGCTCTGCCAAACTGATATTTGTGTGACAGAAATTTTGTTTTAACTCACATAACACTCTAACGTCATACTGAATAGAGTCTTCTCCTGCTTCATTGACTGCCACACAGGTGTATCTGCCGGTGTCTTCCACCTGCGCCCTGGGAATCTGTAACACTCGCCCACCTGAGAGAGAAAACTCAAATATTACAAGAAGAAGGAACCCTTATTGTCCCACAGTGGGGAAATTTTCATTTTGGACAGGCTGCCCCTTTGAGTGCCAAGGTCAGTGGTTTCGGTGTCTTGTCCAAGGACACCTCAGCATGTAGCTGAGGAGGACTGGGAATCAAACCTGCCAACTTTTAGGTTGAAAGACGACTGCCCTACAATTTGAGTTACTGTCTTTATCATTCTGTTTACTGTCTTTAGGCTGTATTTCTCACCTGGCAGGATCAGAACTTTGTCAGTGGAGGACAGTACTTGTTCATCTTTGTACCAGGTGAGTGTTGGAGGGGGGACAGCATTGGTCTCACAGTACAGAGAAATGGGATTATTGAGTATCACATCACGAATGTCCCCTCCTGGGGGAGACATACCACCAGCTCCATCTGGTCTTTTGAAATTAGGTGGAACTGAAAAAGGAGAAAAGAATAACATTCAGGCTAGTTTTAAAAAAAAACCTAGTGTAGCTAGAAACATGATTAAATGAAGAGTATGATTTATTTCAAAGCACGTTCATTAAAATGTCGTATTCTTTTTCCTGAGCACAAGTAGTTATTTGTAATACTTTTGCATCAGTCGACCCAGTTCACCTTGTATATTTACATCAAAGTCCTTCTCGTCCTCTCCAGCTATGTTAGTGGCTACACAGGTGTAGCGACCAGTGTCTGACACCTGAGCATGTTTGATCTGAACAATTCGACCGTTAGCTGTAATAGACACATGGCCATCTGCCTGCAAGATCTGTGGAGGCATTAGAGAAGACAATGAGAGATAGTAGCTTTTATGGATATGCTTAAACTGGTTTACTTCTCATAAGAGACACATATGGAAATGCCTACCTGCCCATCCTTGTACCACTGCAGTGCTGGGGTAGGAAAGGCCTCAGCTGCACACTCCAAAGTCAGTGTGCTGTTGACCTTTATCTTGACCTCTTTGGGGGAGAGTCCTTCCCCTGGGATATCATTCTTATTGATCTGTGGGGGGACTGGAGAAATAAAAGAAATACTTACATAATAAATACATATAATAGTATGTATAAGTGAATTTACTTTCAAGAATTGAAATGTTATAAACCAATCCAATCATCTCACCATAGACTTTGACCTCATAGTGCTTCAGTGTTTCTCCAGCTTCATTAGTGGCCACACAGGTATATCTTCCAGCATCCTCTTCTTTAGCATTGAGGATCTGCAGTGTTCGTCCACCTGAAAGCATGGGTGGTAAATGATGAACAATGTTAACATACTGTTGTAGTCTACTTAACTGAATTCTGTTCTTATTGCATATATATGTGATTTCAAACCTGGAAGTACTCGGATATTTCCTCTGGATACAAATGGAGTTCCATCTTTGAGCCAGGTAATGAGAGCAGGAGGGTAGGACTGGACTTCACACAGCAGTGAGGTGGGGCTGCTCAGCGTTACTGTCACCTCCTCCGCAGAACTGTCAGGACCCAATCCAGCAATGGTGGGAGAAACTGTCAAGAAAAGAAAAAACAAAGAAATTGTTATATGAAATTCTAAAACCTTTTAATGTAACATAAATAAATATAAACGAGTCCTTTGTACCCAGGACATTGAGGTTGAAATGCCGGCTGCGATCTCCTGCACTGTTGGATGCCAGGCAGCTGTACCTGCCAGTGTCTGTAACATGGGCCTCGGAGATTTGCAGGAAACGACCATGAGACAAAACCTGGTGGCGTCTGTCAGGAATCAGCGGCTGTCCATCCTTTAACCACTTAATCTCCGGTACAGGGTTACCTGGACATTCATTTAGGAAGAGCCATACATAACAATTATCTGTAATGTTATTTCATATATATACTGCATATATGTGAATAGTATTTCACTTACCTGATGCCTCACAGGTGAACGTAACATTGTGTTTCTCTTTGACTTTAGTATCCACCATAGTGCCCTCATCTACAATGGTTGGTGGAACTGTTGAATAAGACAAAAATCTGTTAAATTGTTCATACTATTTATTAAAATGCAAATATTTTATTTAGTTTCAATCTAAAATTTTCACACATTATATATATATGTACACACAGTAACTAGAAACCACATTTCTTTACCGAGGATTTCAAGGTCAAAGTTCTTCCTTTCCTCTCCTGCACTGTTAGACACAACACAGGTGTATCTTCCACCATCCTCTACTACAGCATGCATCAGACGCAAGCTTCGTCCTCCTAGGGATAAACAGACCAGATATTATCATGTATTTATGGTCATCACTGAATGTACCAAGATATAAGCCCAGTCCTTTTGCATTAAAGAAAATAGTATTGAGTTTGTAGAGAGTAAAACACTCACCTGAGAGGACACGCACTGAACTGCTAGCTTTGATTGGCTGACCATCCTTGAGCCAGGTGATGGAGGGAAGAGGGATGCCAGAGGCCTCACAGCTCAGAGCAACCGGGTTCTTCACTACAACACTCACATTTTCTGGCGAGTGTACCTGACCAACTATACTGGGTGGGACTGAACAACAGGAGAGGGGATAAGTCAAAGGGACAATACAGTGTGAGTCCTTGAGACTGGCTGTGCCTATCAGAACTGAATATTTACCATTTCAACAAAAAAGACTCAAAAATCAAACTTATATATATATATATATACGTACCATGAACACTGACGTCATGCTTGCTGTCAGCCTGACCTGCCACATTAACAGCAATGCAGGTGTAGCGTCCCGTGTCTGACACCTTAGCATCTTTAATCTGTAACAGCTGCCCCTCATTCAAGACCTTAGCACCGTGCTGGCTGGTAATAGGCCGTCCATCTTTCAACCATGTTATTGCTGGTCGTGGCACACCCTCTGCAGCACACTGAAGAGTCACATCCCCTCCTTTTGTCACAGTAACATCATCGCTGTCATCCTCACTGCGTCTGATGGAAGGACGCACTGCAGTGAGAAAAGCAGGTGAGTTACTGCATCTGTTCCACAACTGTGTTTAGCACTTATTATAGCACAGCTACTAAAGTACCAAAGTACTAACTAACCATTCCTCCTGATTAAAAATAAAATTACTAAAATTACTTAAATCAATGATAGTCTCAGATCTGGTGATTTTTATGTACCGTAAACTTGCAGACTGTAAACTTTGGAAATGGTGCCTGCTTCACTGGAGGCTGTGCAGGTGTATGATGCTGAATCTGTCCTCTCAACACTGGAGATTTGCAGCTGGCGACCTCCTGACAAAACTCTGACCCGCTGGTCTGATTTTAGCTCAAGACCTGAGACAGACATGAAACACAAATAGGTACGGCGTACGGTAGGTAATATGTCACCCACACAGAATTCAGTTTTTTTCTCTGGTTGTGCAGAGAAAAATGCACACACACACACTTACCATCCTTCCTCCAGGCAAGGCTGGGAGGCGGTATGCCACTGGACTCACACACCAAAGTGATAAGGCTTCCTTCAATCACTGTTAGAGGAGACACCTCCTCAGAGCCACGGATACTGGGAGAAACTGTAATAATGACACAACACCAAAAGGAGGCGCTCACATCTCAGACAAGTAAGGTGTTGAATTTTCACCTTGGTTTAAAATAAGTCCAGCGGAAGCCTCCACTGCAAAACACTGGTTGGACATCACAGTTAGTATAAATGTGAGATACAAATTAATTAAGTAGTAGTTTCCCAGAGAGACAAAACAATGTTAACATATGTTTTTGTGGTATGGTAAATATAGTAACATAGGCAGTCATGAGGAATTATTCATTCATTCATTCATCTTCTGAACCGCTTAGTCCCCCGGAGGCGGGGTACACCCTGGACAGGTCGCCAGTCCATCGCAGGGCCACATATAGACAAACAACCATTCACACTCACACCTACAGGCAATATAGAGTCCCCATTTAACCTAACTGCATGTCTTTGGACTGTGGGAGGAAGCTGAAGTGCCTGGAGAGAACCCACACAAACACGAGGAGAACATGCAAAGTCCACACAGAAAGACCCTGGCCGACCCCGGGAACCCAGGACCTTCTTGCTGTTAGGCGACAGTGCTAACCACTGCACCACCATGAGGAATTATTTCATCTTTTCCAGTAAATAGTGTACAATATAAACAAACACAATTCAAAATACAAAATTCATCCAAAAATAAAGAAAACTTACCCCAAACATTAAGGTTGTAGTTCTTCTCTGTTTTGCCAGCAACATTGGTGGCTTCACAAGTATATCTGCCTGAATCCTGGACTTGGGCACTATTGATCTGACAATTACATTTATGGACATTTGGTATCAATATAAGTCAGAAGAAGTTTAACAAGTTTTTAGAATCTATTATGAGAAACCTTACAAATATCACACCTTCACTAAAATCAGTACTCCCAAGTTGTGTCAAGCCACTATCACCTCTAATAAATATTTAGTAATCTATGGCATTACCTTGAGCAGACTCCCATTAGCTGAAACCGTCAGACCAGGCTTTCTGAAAAGCGGGCGGCCATCTTTGCGCCAGGACAGGGTTGGTGGAGGGATTGCATCGCTCTGGCAGTGCAGCTCCACCGGTCGACCAAGCATCACTGTGGCATTCACCTCCTCCCCCTTGATGTTAGGTGGCACTGCAGCAGACAAACACAAGCTACTGGCTATGTTTCTCGGACAGATCATAGCATCAAACAGTATTTGATATTTACTTTCATTTCTCTATTTAGGTGTTCTTTTACATGAATTGACCTAACCTGACAGTTGCTCTAAACTCTCCTTCATGCATGAACAGAATAATTGCTTCCTGTGATGCACAGGCTCTCTCTAGTTGGACATCTGGTGCTCTTTAAGTACTAATTCTATCTAGGGATATGACAACACCATTAAACCAGCTCAACATTTGTCCAACAATAATCAAGGTAGCTCAATTTCCAAGAAGTTAACAAAAACAATCTCCAGAGCAATTGCTACCATGCAATCAGATGTTTAATGACTCAGGAGCAAAGAAATTATTTTGTTCTCCCGAGACTATCTATGTATCATCACCACCCAAAAAGGAGTTGTTTGGACTGGTTAATGTCATTACAGCACAATTTCCCTCAATTCAATAAGTGCCACGCATAATTTACACATTTGCTGCTGAACATTTTTGGGATCATAATACTTTTAGCAACAGAGAGGTTAAGAAGTTAACTGACAACTTTGGTGCGACAACAAAATGTTTGAGGGTCCTGTATATAACAATATCTCTATTCTAACAGGCAGCTGGATTCCTTAAATTTAACATCAACCTCAAATGGCAACTTTGTTACTCTGCAATCTGCTCTGGTCGAGAAAATCACTGCAGGCCAATTTCCTCTGCATTATGTTTATTGGAAAGATAGAGCACAAGTCATTGAGAAAAGGACAAAAACTGCTCCTGTGCTCAGGATCTGGCCAGACAGGAAGTTTTTAAAGAATGGCAACAATTACCACAACAAATGAGCCTTTATTTCTCTGGACAAGTTCCTTTTGATCTTTACAAGAAAATGCATGTCATTTAGATGCTTAGATTCTACATACATGTGCAAACAGACATGCAGGGACAGTCACACGCAAACTAAGACAGCTTAGTTCCCCATATGGAAATTACGTGTCTTCTTGCTTACCTCACTAAGATTTGTTTTGATTCTGACAAGATTTATTAAAATGTTAACCTCAGTCAAATCTTACTTCCTCTACATGCACATGTTTTGCTCAAGGCCTGTTTCAAATATTCTTTTCAGTATGTTAACTTCTTATTTAGGATCAGGTGTTCTTTTGAAGCACATACCCTAATCATTCGTAACAATTAGTTAGTAAAACAAGAACAGGAACAAGAAAAAGACAAAACAAACAGGAATTTGTCCTTAGGAGAGGGAACAGTGCCCGCTAATAAAGTTTAATGTGGATATTTTAGTATATTTTAATACGAAATTTAAGCTTGTGTCAAACCCAATATACATCATTAAATATAATAAAATACCAGAGCCCTGGTAGCCAAATTGTTACAGTGTTTGGCAGTTTAAGACCAGCTGGAGACCTTCCCTGCATGTCATAACCCCTCCCTTCTCCCATGTCCTGTTTGCCTGCTCACTATCAAATAAAGTTAAAGGTGTATATTTTATTGATTGTATATAGTTATGTCAGTGTTTATTCATAAAAAACTAATCTATGAGCTCAAAATATTGAACTTAAACCTGCTGTAGAGACGTTTAATACTCAGGGTAACATTACACAAAAACCACAATTGTTATTTATATATATTATGTTTTCTGTCAATGATTAAAAAATATTATAAAACAATATAGTGAGTTTTCTACATATAATTCAGTTTTTCAATGTATCACTTTGTGATAAAAAATTTAATCCAAATACTGTATATAGAAAACATGCATACTGTCAAATAGGGACATACTCACCATAAACTCTAAGGTCATAATCTCTGTGTTGTTCCCCTCCAGCATTGACAGCTACACAGGTGTACCTGCCTGTATCACTAACTTGTGCACTGTTTAGAGCCAGCAATCTGCCACCAGACAACACCTGAGAGGGAAGCAGAACACCTAAGAGCTCAGCATAAGCGAAAATGTTAACAAACTCAACCATAAAATAATCAGAATAACACCATTACTTTTTGACCCGGCTCCCATACAGCTGTAGGTAAATGTTATTTTATAAAATACCACAATATGAGGAGATTTTTTGTTCCACTGCCTCATAGGAAAGCTATGTAATAACAGTGAGCAAGACTGGAATACCATACATGTACATCCATAATCACGTTTTTAGGCTTAAGCACATCAATGTTGCATAGGACAGAATATTTCATTTCTACTTTCAAACAACATTGATTTATTCATTTAGCTCATTTGTAGGCACCTGCATGCCATGTGAAATGCTTGCGACAGGACTTCCATCTTTGAGCCATGTGAGGCTGGGCTGAGGAACACCAGTGGCCTCACACGCCAGCCTGGCAGCCTCATTCACCACCACTGTTATTGTACCACCTCGGCTGGTGATGACTGGAGGGACTGCAAGGCACAGGAAAGAAAGAATTAACTGAATTAATGCTAATGATGTCAATAGTATCTTCTACTGGTATTAATAATACCAGGCCGATATAATAAAATTCTAAATGCTGCCGGATGCTCAGGACAGTCTGGATGTACAGTATCTGATTTGCACAAACCTCTTTTCTACACTATAAAATAATAAAGAACTCACTCACCGAACACTTGCAAGTTGTGGGACATTTCAGCAACTCCAGCCAGGTTGACTGCAACACATCTGTAAATTCCAGCGTCAGACAGTTGAGCCCGTTCAATCTCCAGAACCTGGCCACGTTTCAGCATAACTACTCCAGCTGCACTTGTCAGAGGTCGGCCATCTTTGTACCATGTGATAGCTGAAGCACAGAGGTAATATAAAACAATTTTAACAAAGCAAAAAATTAAATTTAAAAGATACTAGAAATAAAAATACAATCTTTTTTTCTTGTGAATGAAAGAATTTGCTATGAACTAACTAACTAATAACTAATTAATTATTATGTATGTCATATCTGATGATATATCAGAATGAAATGTGTTGTAAAAATGCAGCAACATGTCCATAGAAATTGTGCTCAGTTTTACTGGAATGTGACTTATAATTATTATTATATCCAACTGGAAATGAAGGCAGTAGGAATAAAGTGAAGCTGGCTGCAGAGAGTCATCTGAGATAAATTTTCTGCTTTTCTATTAACGGTTAAAGATAAGCGAGGCTGCAGGATGGCCAGCTCCAACACAGCAGTCAGAGGAAACTACACCCTGCAGCCTGTGTGTTAGCACAGCAGGACAGAGGAGGAAGTTTGTAAGCTGTGTTACCAGGTAATGGGCTGCCTGTGGCTTTGCACTCAAGCTCGGTAGGAAAGCCTGACAGGACGGTCTGGTTGATGATCTGTCCAGAGTAGGGGATACTGGGAGGCTCTGTGGGACATACACAGTATTACACACAACAAAAACAATTCATCAGATGATACTCTCATGTCTCCACTCGTCCCTTGTAACATAAAGAGAGAAGAAAGATGTATGACAAAAACCAGGAGATGAGTGAAGCAAGGGACAAAACATGCAGGGAGTTACCATGGACACTGAGCTGAATATGCAGCTGAGCTTCACCAGCTGCATTGGTGGCCAGACAGGTGTATTTGCCAGAATTCTCTAGTGTTGCCTCTGTGATTTTTAGTGTTCTGCCTGCAGACTCCAGCTATGACAAATATATAGAACACAGAGAATTCAGACTGGCAATTACTGTACTTTTAATTACAATACTATACTGTATGTATACAGTGTATATGTCACTTTGTCTTCAATCGTACAATGAGGTCAATATTTCCTCTTTTTACGATCAGTATTTCTGGCAAATTGAAAAACGAAGCAGCTAGAATTAAAGTTGTTGATTACAGCTCTGCAGTTCAAACAAGCAAAGTTCAAACTAATATCTCTAAATATCACATTATGTCATGTGTAATTCAGTGATGATTGTTTTTACTTAATGATCCGTACATTTCAGAATCGGCTGTTTGCATGTAGGATTCACCTGAATCTGTGCCTGGTTCATTTAAAAATATAATATATATATTATATTGAGTAAATCAAACCAACCTTAAGGTGATCCTCTGTTGTGTCAACAGGTCGACCAGCTTTAAGCCAGGTAATGCTGGGAGGAGGGCTGCCACTTGAGATGCAGTCCAGACTGATGGACTTGTGGAGAACCACTGAACGGTCAGAAGGCCCAGAGGTACGAATCGAAGGAGGAACTGGAGATGAAGAAGGAACAATTACTTCCATGAAACTTCTTTAAAGTAGCTAATTAAGGATGGAAGTACAAAAAGAGTATTGTGGGCTTACAGTTATTACAATTAAAACATATCCATAACTACAGATGTTATTCTTCAGTTGTTGTCAGAAAACATTCATTTTAAAAGAAGGTATGACGAAGTATGAGAATTATTTACCATGGACAACAACATTGAAGTTCCTCTCATGGTCTCCTGCTTCATTAGTGGCCACACACTGAAAACGAGCCGTGTCAGAGATTTGAGCGCGGGACACAATCAGCCGTCGACCACTAGCAGCAACCCGCAACCCTGCACCCTGGCTGACTGGCTTTCCATCCTTATACCACCTGTAAAAGAATATTTTTTACACTGAATGTGTGTGTGCATGCATGTGTATCTATGTATATAAGATGGGAGATCTTACGTGATGACAGGCGCTGGTGATCCAGTGGCGTGACATTCAAGCTCCAGAGGGTGGTTGATTATCACTGTGCTGTCTGTCACATCATCAGCTCCATCAATGAAAGGTGGAACTAGAAGTGGAAAAATAATGCAGTGAAGTTTGGAGAATATAGATTAGATTCTGGGAGACTTAAATAGTCTTTTTCTTTTAATTCATTTGACAGTGATTTTGACAGTGATTTTCAAAATAACCCCAATATCTATTACTTTTCTTTCTTCTTCCAGTTTACATGTGAGATTATAGGTCTCACATGTAAACTACACCACACACCACAGTAAAATGGCAGGTGCCAATTTCCCATGTAGAGTGCAGGCATGGCAAGATATTGCAACACCCGCTGTAAAAAAAAACACTATCAGCTCTCAGCCCATGTGAGTTGTTGTGGCCGAGTGGTTAAGGCGATGGACTAGAAATCCATTGGGGTCTCCCCGCGCAGGTTCAAATCCTGCCAGCAACGGTACAATGTTTTCCCAGCTGTTACTAACTGCAGAACATGACAGGCTGTAGTTGTTACTACTGGACAATGTACTCCTTCTCTGCCAGTCAATGTGGTCACACAAGCACCGCGCAGTAAAAAACTGCCAGAAGACTTTGGTAATTTCTGATAAACATAATGAAACAATTAGGTGGAGCAAGAGCTAGTTAACTATATTAATTATCTATTTTTCTTAGGATAGTGTGCAATTTCCAACAACATATCAAACCAATATATTCAAGTTAGGATTTACTATAATTACTAAACCAATATCCTGGCTCTTAACAGCTACAAAAATCTGTGGCAACTTAAGGTAACAACCTTTGCTGAAGTCTTTTCTCTCTGATGTATTTTACAGGGCAAAGGCTGAATCAAATGTTTACTTGTTTCTGTTGGAACTTGCTCACTTGGTGAGCAGTGGTGATTATGCTAAACTGCATTTCATATTTTTATGGGGAGACAAATCATTCTTTTATTTCATCACACATCAAATATTAGTTTAAGTCAAAAACCAGGTACTTTAGAATTGTGGCTTTTATACTATTATGTTTCCACAAGCCCCCAAGCAAATCAACCTCCTGAAAAAGCCTCTTTCTCAGCAAGTCAAGTATGTGAGAATAAAATGAGGGAAAAATTGTGTATGTGTTGTACTGTGGTGAGAGTGTTTATAGCTAAACTTTTAAATTAAATTAAAACTTTTGTGTTTCCATACCTAAAACTCTGACATCGTATTTGACCTCCTTCTCCCCAGCAATGCTCGTAGCCACACAGACATAGCGCCCAGAGTCTAACACTGTGGCTGAGAGGATTTCTATTTTTTTTCCCAGCTCGAGCACACGAATGCTTTCACCATCACGCACAGGAACCCCATCCTTGAGCCAGGTGAGAGAGGGGGGAGGATGTCCCCCCGCCTCACACTCCAGGATCAGAGGTTTACTCAGGACAACTTTCCTCTCAGTTGGTCCGTCATCTCCCCCTGCAATTGTAGGAGGCACTGGGAGGAATGACGCATAAAAACAGAAAACAAAATGAAGGGTTAAAGTTTGATGGACTTTCTGTTTGACTTATTTACATATCACACAAAAGGTTCTAATCGGGCATCAAGATGTAAAATTGCTTTATGCTGCAGGTCCTCATTTCCATCTCTATTTTGCGGTCTTCAAGGATCTTTTTATTAAATTGTTGCCAACTATGCACAGCTGTTTTAAATTATTCCTGACTGCTACACATGCTTTAATGCTTTGTGGAAACAAATCCCTAAAGGCCCTGATTAATACAATAATAGGCTTCAGAGCTCAACATTAGACATCAGATTAGTTGCAAACAAACAGACAATCACACAATATACCAGTCCCTCCAGTGTGAAGGGATTTAGTGTCAAAACGTGCTCCAGATCTTAAATCAAGCTGATTTAGGCTGGCATCCAGCACACAGAAATAGAAAATGAGTGTATGCACGTATATATCAAGTGTCACATGAAATCGTCCTTACAATAAACATCCAGCTCATAGCTCTTCTCAGTGCTCCCAGCCACATTGGTCACCTTGCAGGTGTAGTGACCAGCATCTGACGCCTGAGCACGAGGGATCTTCAAATAGTGTCCTCGCTCTATGTACTGAGCCTGCCGGTTGGACAGGATGACCTCTCCGTTTCGGTACCAAGTGATGGTGGGAAGCGGCACCCCACGTGCCTCACACTCCAATGTAACTACTGTGTCCAGCAGTGCAGTGATCTCTGAGGTTATGTTACCACCTTTAATGGAGGGGGGAACTGGAACAACAGAAGAAAAAAACTGTATTCAGTTTCCACTGGTCATGTTATGTGTATGACCATATTTTTATTGGCTTTGTACACAGTACTGCTTAGAAGTAGTAAAAAATATACACTGACCATAAACACTGAGGTTGAAGTCCCTGGACTGTTTTCCAGCAGTGTTAATGGCACTGCACTGGTAGCGTGCCTGGTCACCAAGACGAGCACTTTTTATTCTCAGAATTTGACCTCTGTTGATGACCTCCAAATTGGGATCGCCAAGAAACACCAGCCTAGAATGAAGTAATGGAAAGAGGGACAGGAATGATTAGCTGAGGAATGTTTAACCCAGATTCTGTTTAATGAGTTTTCAGTTTTACACATACTTTCTGTCCTTGTACCACTGGATCGTGGGAAAGGGTACTCCCTGCACCTCGCACTCTAGACTGATCTTCTGTTTGAGAATAGCTGAAACATCTTGAGGAGAACTTGATCCTACAATTGTTGGTGGAACTGTGGCATAAATGGAGAGAATAACTCTTTGTATGTCAATTCATCAAGAAATTGACTATTAGAATATAAATTATAATATAAACACAATGCCCTCTATAAATTTGACTGCTTTTTCCTTTACAATGTATGCATTAAAGGTTTGATTTGTGCACAAGGCTGAACACAGCTTTTTACCTCTAATTCTTAGAGTTGCCATATGCCATTGCTCACTGTCTTTACTCACCCATTACATCCAAGAAGAAGTCTTTTTCTGTGCTCCCAGCAATATTGATGGCTTTACAGCTGTAGCTGCCTGCATCCGCTGAGGCTGCCTTCAGTAGTCTTAGGGTTTTCCCTGTATCGAGTATCTGGATGCTGTTACTAGCAACTACCTGTCAATCAGCATAAATAAATCAAACACAAAAGCAAAAATAACAACATTAGTTACAATTTAGGAAATGCCTGCTTGCAATAATTACAGGGCAAATTGTATGACATCACAATAAAGTGATCTAAACTAAAAAAGCTGCAGCTTGTAATTCAGGAAGTGCTGAAACTACTGAGAGCCAAAGATCTATTCAGCTGGGAGATATAAAAGTGAACAAAAGTTTTCAATTGTTGCTCAGAGCCAAAAACATTTAGAAAGCAGAACATCTTGATTTGGATTACTCATAATTACAAGGTTAAGGAAACAGTCTGACTTTCCCATTCGTGCCTTGCAGGAAAAACACAGCCGAGAGAACAAAAGCAGTCAGCTAACTGGTGCAGTATGTAAAAGTAAAATGTATGCAAATACCCCGTACTCACATCAATTTATCTTAATTATGTTGTCATTGCGACTTGGAGCACGTTGCTACCAAGGCTGGCCTGGAAGGCCTTTGTTAGGACGCACACACACGGATACAAGGATTATTTCTCAGTTTGTCCAGAGGACTTACCCGACCATAGTATAGGTTATGCCAATAATAAGGCAGCACCTTACTTAATTTCTGACTCTTTAATGAGTAATAACCTTTTATTTGTACAAATTCTGTAATAACTGGATGTCCTTAGAGTTATAAATGCAATTTATACTGTATGTTAACAGGCATTTCACCTACAGGTGTCCCATCTTTGTACCAGGTGATAACAGGGGTCGGACTTCCTCTCACATCACACACCAGGCTGATGGGCTGGCTCAGAACCACCGACATGTTGCTTGACGTTTCACTGTCACGAAAATCTGGGGGCACTGTTGAGGTATCAAAGGCGATCGTTACATGAACATTTTATCAACTGCACTGATGTGTCAGCAAATGATTAAACAGGCCAATTTACCATTGACTTTGAGCTGGTATTTCCTCTCAGTGGATCCAGCATCATTGACAGCAGCACAAACATACTCCCCACTGTCCAGAGGTGACACAGAAGCCAGAATCAGAAGTGTACCGTCCTCCAGAATGGATACACCAGGCTCGTTACCTGTTAGTTCCTGGCCATTACGCAACCACCGAATCACTGGTTTGGGAAGACCTGTGAGAAAGATAAAGATAAGGAATCATGTATCATTCTTGTCATAATCATTATTATTTAAGATAGTGTCTACTTAGTCTTATTTGATGTCACTGTTGACAGAAGAGTAAATACATGAGGGTAAGTGAAAGTTGTGGTACCTTTTGCAGGGCAGGGGAAAGCAATACGCTGGTTTGCAACTCTCTCCTGCAAGGGACTATTGAAGGGGGGTTCCAGGACGTCAACCACAGGGGGGACTGAAAGTACACACACCCAATCAAAGACTAAACAAGCATCTGCATGATAATCATTTGCATCTGTATATGAAAATTAGGACTTTTTTGGTAACGTATCAATTTTCACTCAACCAAAAAACTGCACATAATGTCTTGCATGTTTGCATGCATGTGTATAAACTTGGGTGCTGCAGTTCTTTTTTCTTTATTCAAAGTTCTATATCCAATCTGTCATCTGTTCCCAAAAAGACTGGGACTGGTTTTGTTTACCTTAAACACACTCAAACATTTTAACACAGATCAATATATTGAACACTGTGCACCCCAGCAGAATCAGACATGAATTACAGTAACCTTGCACTAGAAGCTGAACCTGAGCTTCGTCACTGCCTGCGGTGTTGGTGGCTGTGCATGTGTAGGTTCCTTCATCTTCCAGTTCCACATTTCTCAATGCCAGGCTGCCACCAGGTGACACTGGATAGCGTTTACCATCCTTAGTCCAGGTTACTGTTGGTTCTGGGACCCCTCTCGCCACACAGGGGAGCTCGACAGGGTGACCCACTTGTACCTTCATTACCCTGGGTCCAGCTTGTATACTAGGGGTCACTACAGGACACATGTCACAGAACAAGACTTACTATATGATATATTTTAGTGCTTCATCTGTTTCTGCATCACAGACTTGCTGTAACAGTGGACTCTTAGTTACTATTTATGATCATTTGAACTTACCCAAAACACTCAGTTCAATTAGTTGTGTTAGGTTGCCAGCAATGTTGGAGGCAACACACACATACAGTCCATTGTCTGACACTCTGGTCTTTAAGATCTTCATAGAACCAGAGGGAAGCTGAGAGTGCCTGAACACACATAAATACAAAGAGACAGCAGTGAACTAAACTGTAAAATAATACACTACCAGTGACAATCCTTTTTGCAAAGCTTGCAAAAGTAAAAAATAATGGACCCACACATTTGCAATGTTTGCTACACAATACTTTTTAAGGCATTACTGTAAACATACATTCCAGTAATTCTTACTAATCTGCCATCAACCACAAGTACAACTGGTGTGGCAGGCACACCGTAAGTACAACAGATCACAGAGATTATACAGAGAGTATAATTACTCAGCCATCTTAAAAAAACCACAAACTATACCCTGAGGATATTAATGCTTAAGATGGCATAGACAGAATGGGGGTTCCCTTAGAGCCTTAAAAATACAAATGTAACTCATGGTTAAGAACAGTGACACAATAATATAGTTTTGACAAAAGCTTGTTTAGAGTTGTGTGTGTTAAGGCACCATAATATTTTGTCTGAACTCTAGCTCTGACTGAGGTATAGTGTGTATGTACTTAGTGGAGAATGAGAAAATATGTCTTACTTTAGTGGAAAATCACAAAAATATCTCAGCAATGTCCAATGTGTTGTGAGAATGCAAACAAAATAATGTCAGCATTATGTTTGTTTTACCTTGGAGAGAAAGGGGAGATGAGCTGCCTCTCCTTGGCCCAGGAGATGCTGGGAGGTGGGACACTGTGAACCTCACATGGTAAAATGGCATCCTCACCCTCTATCACAGACATTCTCATTGGCTCTGTTGAGGTTCCAGCACCACCAACACCGGACCTTGGACGGACTGGACATACATGCAGGGGTGGACAAACACAGAAACAGCAAGTTTTTTAACAACAACAAAAAAAAGAGGCAGAGAATTAAAACAACGCAAATAAAAACAAGAGGGAAGCTGATGTATAATACTACTGGTGGATCTCAAAATTAAATAAAAAAAAGTTGTAAGAGGTGTGAAAACACAGATAAATGACTAAATCTGCATTAAACCAAAATAGGCTACAGAAAACACAGTGCTACATTTCAGGTTTGGCCAACACACACAGGAGACTGGAGCATTTGCCCAGAAAAATGAAAAGAAGCACAAAAAATATAAGAAATTTTGAAATAGGAGCAAATGGCTGGTTGGGAACTTGGTAATCTTGATCCCAATCTCACACAGTGACTTGAACATGTCAAATATAAAAAGTCTGGTAGGTGTCTTGGTAATGATTATACCAATTTTACTACAGTCTCAGAATGAATGAAGTAATATTTTGTTAATGTGAAATGCTAAAGTTAAAGTTAATTATATACAAATGTATATAATTAACTTTGTACAGACTTTATAGAGTCTCTAGTTTTTGAAGCTTATGTTTACCATAGACAGTGAGCTGGACCTTCCTGGAGGCGTAGCCGGCAGCATTGGTAGCTGTGCAGATGAACTCGCCAGTCTCGTTTCCAGAAGGGGAAGTGATGAGGAGACTACCATCAGAATCCAAGGAGAAGGCAGGACCACCCAAGTACAGTAGCTTCCCACCCTAGAAACAAACCACAGAAGGGAAAGGGCAGGGGCCAGACTTTATTTCTTTAACCCTTTAACATCCTCACCATGAAAAAAGCAATGCAAAAAGTTTATCTTTTCATGCTGTATTTCTTTGAGGCAATAATACAATCAGTTTTTTTATAATATATTTTTCTGTATATGTTTATAATATATATATATATATTATGTATTATATACTGTATGTACATATAAAATATTTATATATAAATGTGTTATTTTAGAATAACATACCTCAACTGAGTGATACAGATGGAACAAAAGTTCAGAACATTAAAAAAATTTATAAATAAATACAGGGACTCAAAATGCTCTGCCAAACAGTTAAACAGAACAGTAAATGGTTAACTGTAAGTTATTAACAACTAATATGGTATCCAAGAGAGGTTAGACCAGGATGTGTGGTTTGACCTACTAGATTTACCTGTACTTAAACTTATGATTTGACTTTTTTCACTGTTGTTAAATACAAAAGGCTGTGAATAAACGATAAATAGGTATATAATGTAATGCCAGTGCATCATATTTACATTGTGTTTTTGTATCAGATGTTACTGATGCAACAGAGAACAACAAAGAATCAGACAGAATCACATTTTAACAGCTGGTGAAGGACTTAGCAAGGTCTAGTTTCACGTGTCCCTGTAGCACTCCCCCCTTTAACAGCATTGCTCTTACAGCCTGGAGAAACTAGCGTACAAGATGGAAAAGAGGGAGGTACAGTCCACATACACACACGGGCTTAAAGTACAGATTAACTATGTATGTGCATGTTGAGAATAGAGTATAAGGAGGTGAACGCAGGAGAGCTGCTTCATGGTGCAGCAAATGAAGCACACATGTACCCTCACACAGATAAAAGAGTACTTCCTATCATTTGCTATTGTCCTTCTGAACCAACAAAACAACCTTTGCGTTAATAATATAATGTATTAAATTGTTAAATTGTCACAAAACAACTTAAGAACCCCTTGGAACTGAAAATCTACTAGCCCACTACTGCCCAAAACTGCATAACCACCTTACATACTGTAAGATATGATGCACAGTACTAATTAGTTGCAAGTTACGAGTCAAGAAGTGTACTGTATCTGTGTATGAGCAGGATTCTGTGAGTAGAGACATCATAAAATGCTTCTTGGATGTTTGAAGTTGTTGGTGAAAAATTACATTTTTGGGAGGGTATTACTTTGCAATAAGAGCTTTCCTAATACTGAATTTTATGGTGTCATATCTAATAATAAAGTGAGATCCAACATTATTCTTAGTTGTAATGCCTTTGACCTGCTTTTTTAAAAAAAATCATTTACATCCATGATTTGTGTACATGTTTTGTGAATGTCCTTTTTTCTATTTTTTCTAGTCTATTTTTGGGTGCATGAATGGAAGTTGCAAGTCATTTATATTAGTGATCTTTACTAATACCAAGGGGAATAATGGTTTTCTTTTTAGTTAGACATGGAAAGATAATACCAATACACACCTTGGCCCAGGTGATCTCAGGGGTTGGTAGTCCACTGGCACGGCAGGGTAGAGAGATGGGAGTTCCTTCAACTGTGCTGAATACTTGAGGGCCATGCTGAATGGTAGGGATTACTGTAACACACACAAATAGGGCATAACAAGCTCAACATTTTTGCCCATGTCATGTCATTTTGTGCACTGTCCTCCTTGTCATAAAAAAGATAAACATAAAGAAAGAAAGCTGTTTAATGTGGAGTAAGCCTAAGTGGACACACTGTGAACACGCTACCACTTTTTTTTCCTGCCATTTGCTGTTTTATTTTGTTGTCATTTGTTAACCCTGCTTCATTATCTGTCTTCTTTTTGTGTTGTTACAACCCCAAGAATCTGCAGAAAAAACAACAGCCCTTACAGCTCTAATAACAGTTCTAATAAAATTAGCTCATTATTAGAGTTGTTATTTACGCCTGTTAATTATACATCCTTCTATAACATGTAAAATGGATGCTTTGTTCCTGCTCTTGTGTTAACATAACATGGGCGGCATAGCTCGCATAGTTCAGGGGAACCCTTAAGTATAACCACTGCTTTTTCTGTTGTGTTTTGTGTGTTTCCATGTGCGTACCATAGACGCTGACAGTGGTCGTATGGTTGGTGGCCCCAACGACGTTCTCGGCCAAGCAAGTGTAGTCACCTGCATCGTCCAGCCGAACTCTCTCAATATGCAGGCTGCCATCCCTCCTCACTGTTACATACTGATCTGAGGTTACCTGAAAAATGATGGGTTCAAGAGATTTAAGAGAAATTATAGTAATTCAACTCAGATGAAGCAAAATGAAGGAATGCCAGACAGACTGTGGATGCCCTCTTTGTGTCCTCACCAGGCCATAGTTGTGTAGCCACTGCCTCTCAGGCAGCGGATTGCCGGCCAGCAGCACACAGGGAAGCGTTAACTGCTGGTCCTCAACCACACTGAGAACACCTGGACTCATCGCTATGACAGGTGAGACTGCAGAAACCATAAAACCATGCATACAGAGCTTATGTGACAGGAAAGTACAAACCACATTATCAGAAAATGGTATGTTTTCATTCCATTTGTATATTATATTCAATTTGTTAATTTCACATGAGTCATTATTTAAGTACAAAGAACATGTGTGTGTGGGTGTGTGTGCATGCACACGCCAAAATACCAAAGGACTGAAAGACAATACTGTATGTGTGTATTTTTCAAGACAACATTGTCAGCAGTGATCTGGGGCAGTGGGGCAGTAATATAAATCTGGGTGGGTCTGTGCTTCCTAACCTTTGGCCCACATTTAAGAGCTCAGTGTGTTTCCAGTGTAAAGACACTGTGAAACAGTGGTTAATCAGGCACATATGTCCAAACACCCTCAGTGAAATGTGCTAAATCACACTTAAAAATGACACACACATCCATAAAGACATGCACGCGGATATAATCGCTTATACTGTAAGTACATTATAATTTTGTTTTAATAAATACATTACTGGAAATGTGATATGATCTGCAACGATGATTATGCATAATCATATAATTGCCTGTTTTGCAAAAAGGAATGCAAACATGTTTGTACAGCATCTCACTAAGAGCTTGGATGTAAATACAAAAATGATGTGCACTATGTAGCCTTTTAGCTACTTGTTGCTCTTACCCAGTCCAGTCACAGTCATCCTGGCCTGTGTCTGTATCCTGCCAAAGTGGTTTTGGGCTTCACAGATATATACTCCCTCATCGTCCACCCACAGGTCTAACAGAGAAACAGACATTAAGGTAAGATGTAAGCCAAGAGCATTTAGTAGTTTAATGTATATGCACACATTGAACTAAAAAACCCACTGGTTATATGTAGATGTCCCCTGTTCTGTGTAATAGTGCCATGTGTGCGGAGCCTGTTGAAAAGGGGTAGACTGTCCTCTCTTCGCCAAGTGACCTGTGGCTCAGGATAACCTTGGGCTTGACACAACAGAGTCACGTTGGAGCCGATGTCCGCTGCCACATCTGATGGCTCTCGAGTGAACTTGGGAGCAGCTAAAGTGGTCAAGGTGAAAGATTGCACATGTCAAAAACTTCAGGGTCGCTATTCCATCTGTATTGCATTCCACAGACAATGAAACTTTCCGTCATGTAAACCTGAATTCACTATCTGATTCTAAAACCAGATGCATAAAACAGAAAGTGTGTATTTGCACAGACAGCAGAAACATATAAATGCAGTACTCAGACCAGTCTTACAGACCTTTAAGTACACACTGTTCTGTGTTCTCTACATGCCAGTCATTTTTAAATTATGTGCATGTGCACAGTTACGCATACATACATACTGAAACCCTTGTGTAATAGCTGTGCAGCCACAGTACAAGCAGACATGTTCTCTCCCTGGTCTGGAAAAGGCATCATTCATTAAAAGCACCAAAGCAACCTTTGTGGCCATCATGAGCTATAACAGGTTTAAGGTTTAAGACTCCACAAACAAATCACCAATTGTTTCCTTCTATACATTATATATTATGTGTGAAAGAACAAATATCCTAATGACATTTGACCCCAGAATTTGGTTTTAAAGTAACACACAAGTTCTCTAAGGTAAAAGAAGTCCCTAGAGTTTGAGGTTTTTTTTGTGCCATTTAAACAGAATTTTACTGCCCAGAACAGAAGCGAATACCTATTTACAGTAGCTTGAATGATGAACAAAAAAAGTCTTTGAATATTAACACAAGACAACACAAAACACAAGAAACAGAACCCTGTGTTTTTACAAGTTTACAATAACTAAACTTGGTACCACTCTCACCTCCAACATCAAGAGAGATCTTTCCTGACGATGTGCCAGCAGTGTTGACAGCAACACAGGTGTAATCACCAGCATCAACACGCTGAGTCTCTTTGATGGTTAATGTCCCTTCCAACCTGTCTACATCCAAGAGTGATGACGAATGCAGCTGGGTATCACCTAGATGACAATAATAACATGAAACAGTGGAATGTGGTAAATAAACAAGTATACATAAGCAAACAGGGAATGCTATTTAATTATGTTTCATGGTTTTAGCCTAAACTGTATTCTTTTAAATTGAATTAAACTTTAAAATCATTCCTTTAG
>OMLM01007626.1:251897-283432 GCA_900302695.1 Helostoma temminkii | reverse complement strand
CCCCTACTGCCCCCATCACTAAGCCTGATAACCCCTGTGTCCCCCTATGTTGTTGTGGCTTAAAAATATGAGATTTTAATAACTTCTCCTCCCTGAAACACAAACATTCACGACAGAATAATCTCCATTTCAACAAAAATGTCAGTTCCTTATATATTTTCCACGATTTCTTGTCAAATCCTCTTCAAGGGTTGTGCAGGTGAAGAAGTGAGTGAAAGAAAAACAGACTCAGGAATGAAGCAGCAAGTGAGAGGAAACTGGATCTCTTCCATGCTAGAGATTAGCAGTTTTGCATGCCAAGGATGCACAGACACTCGCCAAAGACGTTCTTGAAAGTATAGACATCTGAATACTTGTCTATGTCTCGCTGTCACCCTCAGACATAGAGTACTCGTGTCGTATAAGTGGTACATAAGAACATTTCAGCACAACATCCTTTTTCAAACAATAACTGAATTTGGCAATAATCTGTTTAGAAGTCTCGTGTTGTATGTTTTTGTTTATACATTTGTCTGTAATGGTACAGGGATATAAATAAAGATGGGACGGAGGATTTTTTGCATGGAATAACCTGCAGCTATATTATATGAAGGACATAATTGCAAGGGAATGTTTAAGCCTCTTTGGAAGCAAAGAAAAAAAAGTTCTCGACTTGTTTTTATCATCCATTTGAGCCTGACTGATAACACTTTGTCTTAATCAGCTCGCAGTGTTCCTCCCCAGACATCTGGTTTGACCACAGTCTGTTCCTTTTATCAAGGATGTTTCCTTGGTTTGATGAATGTGATCTGTGAACCCACCTGAACGTACAGCTCTCTCAGCTCATACTGGAACTTCTTTGGGTCTGTTGTGATTGTTACAGGTCCAATCTCTGCAGAGAAACAACAGGAAGAGGCACAGGCTTAAGTTAGCATCTGATGAATAATTGAAAACATTTTTTTCCCTTAAATTCTTCTCTTGAACCAAATATTAGCTTTGGCAAACGCTTACGGATATCCAGATTAAAATGTCACAATATGAACTGCTAAAGAGAAGTCCAGGATACAAAATGCATTTAACAGAGAAAGGAAAAAACATGAAACGTGAAAAAGATACATACAGAGAGAAATATGAAAGGCATAACAGTGAAGACTGAACTGATGGTCTTAAAATATTTCTAAAGACAAATGATTTGACAAATATTTAATGGGAAGATCTGATGGTCTCTGTTTATTTTCCTATTTTCGTACATTTTTTTACACTAACGGTAGCTTTTGCACTGACAAAATGCTTTCAGTGTTTTTTCTCACAGATGCATAAAACCTGTTTTTGCGTACAATGTGAAACATAATTTAGACTAGATATACAGTATACTGGTAACAGAGTGACAAGGGGATGTAAATTATCTAATGAAGTTTATTCTGAAAGGGTACAAAGAGGAAAGTAATGAGGAGCATCAGATGGATGTTTGTAGTCATATAATATGTATATGTACACAAAACAACTAAGAACATCACTCTGGACAAGGATTTCTTGGTTTTGCTTATAATCTGGTACAGAAACAGTACAGAAGTTCCACAATCATTTCTTCCCTATCAAGTCCAGTCAGTTGCGGTATTTTTATTCCTATCGTCCAAAAGCACAAAATACTAATTTGGCCCAAGAAGATGAACACAGAATGGGCGGGGCTTCCAGGACAGCCATACATGCAACAGTTATATCTAAAGAAGTAGACTGCGTCCATATATTTGTGCGTATAGAAGTTGTAAATAAACAAGGCAACATTGCCTGTGTTCACACAGTGGTGTAATTGTTAGCACTAAAGCCTCTCAACGCCTCTCGGTTCAAATCTATAGGTTGGCTGGGTGCCTTTCTGTGTGGAGTTTGTATGTTCTCCCCTTGCCTGTGTGGGTTTTCTCCAGGTACTCTTGCTTCCTCCCACAGTCCAAAGAAATGCAATTAGGTAAATTGGCAACCCAAATTTTCCCATAGGGTGTGAATGGTTATTTGTCTCTATATGTCAGCCCTGTGAAAGACCACCCCCTCGCCCTTTGTGACCATTAAGAGGAAAAGCAGTTGGGTTAATAGACGATGGAACATTGGCTGCCTATATTTGTCCTGTCAGCACCTCCACAGATGTAGAATAATTACTTTTTGACTCAAGCACCGTAATGCTCTTTCACTGACTTCTTCCACTGTTTCATAAATGTACATCACCACCACTAAACAGTGACAACAGTGCCTGTGCTCTGTACTTCAGTGTTAGTAGTCAGTGCTGTTTTCAGCTCACTTTGTTCTATCCGTTAATGAGCTGCTAAGCCCCTTCTTGAGTAAAACTGCCTCTGCAGCTGTGCTGTGGAATGAGCCAGTTGAGGGTCTGCAAAAACTCATACACATACATGTTTGTAGTTCTTTGTGAGCATACTCATTGACATAATGCATTCACCATAGCCCCCTGTTCTAATATTAACCATCACAACTACAGTAAATGCTGGAACCCTTCTCTTAACATGAGTATGATTCTAATTTTAACAATAAAACCAGGTCTCAGACAGACAAAGCAGCCAAAATGTCCCTACTGGTCCTCATAAAGATAATTACACAAGCACACACACACACACTCAGTAGTTCTGCACATGCAAGCAAATTAGAAAACAAAAGATTTCTTATTGAAGACATGGCAACTACAAAGGCTCCCTGACTTTTGAAAAATAAAACAGTTTTAACTATTTTACACCAGTCTCCAACTTTGTTTAGAGGCCAGAATCAACATGAGAAATTTAGCTGTTTAGAGGAGAGTTGGGACTCTTTTGTGGCGTGAAGATTATAGAAGCAAACTTGTGATGATAAACTTGCTGGTTCTCTCTCAAATAACCTATTAAACCTCGATCACACAAGTGAGACAAAAGCATTCCCCTCCCTCATTGACACCACTGTGGTGCTCTTGTGCAAGGGCTCCCGTTAACCTATGCTGCTCCAGTGAGCAGTTGTGCTGTGTACTGTGCTTGTACTGAGCAGTGTAAAAATGTATGTATGTGAATGTATGTCGATGTGATAAGACAAATCCCCAGTGTTAATAATTAAAACAACTCTTCCTCTGTCTCATGCAATTTACTTTTAAAAAGTTGAGATATTGAAACTATGAATTTCACTTTAGAATGTAGAATCGTAAGCATTTTCACTTATATCCATTTGCAGCTGCCATCACCTTGTAGTTCAACTCAACTATAAGGTCATCCATAAGCACTAAATTCTATAATAACATACTAATTTTTCCAAATGACCCAGATTTTGGCTTCCTTTTAATTTCTCAAGGTGGAGCAAAGAACCATTTGTGGAGATCAGAGACACTTTTTAAAACTAACATGGAAATGTGTCTGGCTGCTTTAAACGGAACATGGATCGTGAGCCAACCTTCTCAGAGATGGAAAAGCTGACATCTCTTCCCTTATGGGAGAAGTTCCCATGGCTGTTGTAAGTATTCTTTAGACTATTTTGGCTACAGTGCCCTTAACCACAGCCAGCCTCTTTGCATGAGCACTGTGGAAAACCATAGCTAATACAAATGACCCCTGAGGAGTATGACATATAATACATCTAAGTCTTCAAAACTCTTCAGACTTGTATAATGATTTTGACACATTAACGTGAAGATAATAATGTACTGATGTGTGTTTATCCACAATTGGACATATTTACAATTTTAGATAACAAAGGTTTTCTATTTCACATTCACCATCTAAGAAGACTGGTATAAATAAAACATGATGACACAGGATGCTGAGCCACATCATATAGCAGCCATATACCATATACATTGGAAATAGTTTAAAAGTTATACATAAACAATAGATTAAAGCGGCAAAAAGTAAATGAATGAACTCAGAGTAAAAGAATGCTCCAAAGTCTGATAAAAGAACCAACAAAAGAGAGAAAATGAATTGAGTTGTTGACACAACCGGCCTGAAAGTAAACAATGCAAACAAATGACTTCAGTGTTCACTTTGATATTCTTACAACATACATCTGTAAGGCATTCTGTAAAAAAAATAGCTTAAACACTCACTGAACGTATAATGGGATGGAACAAACTGGGCAACTATCCAAAGGCAAACTCAATTTTACCTGCACTGACATAAAGAAATTTGTTGATAATCACTCATGTGTTCATTGTTCATTGTCGAGTGAGTTTTACAACATCAGCAGCAAGGAATTTCAGGGACAATATGTTGAAAGGTCACAGCCATTTTACTCTACCAGCCAAATAAATAATGAGTTTTGGAAGCAATCCACAAGAGCTGCTATATGGCAGACAGTTGACAGAAGCACTGTCATCGTTCTGTTATGTATTACTGACATTTATGCTAAATATGACTATGACATAATAGGGAAATTTGGAAAACTTAAGCTCTCTATGCTTTTGCTTCCTCCATGACCTTCTGCCACAGTGGGGTGAATTCATACAGCAGTAGCAGCAGTCCATTTACATTTTTTTTCATTTTCACATTCCTGAAATCCAAGACCTGGATACTCATAACTCACATATGGTTCAAAAAAGCCCAAAAAAACCGATTGAAACCAGAGGAATCCCTAAACTGAACCTTCTGCTCATCAATACCAGCAGCAACACAGTCACAAAGGGTTATGTTCTTTTTCAGACAGACAGGCAGTGGAAAAATAACTGGTAACAGAAACAAAAAAGGTCAGAGGATGGCATGAACAAAGACCAGAACATGAATAACACAACAACCTGGCAAAGTATGTGGGGAACTGGACTGGTTTAAACACTGAGAAGGGTAATGGGCAAATGAGAACAGGTGTGTAAGTGGGCAGTGAAATGTAGCATAATAGGAAATGGAGAGTCATGGGACATCTGTTGGAGCATCTGGTGGATGTGCTGAGGAAAGACAGTTCAGGAAAGTTCCATATAAATGCAGGGGCCTTATAAGGAAGTGAAAACAGTGCTGACAGGGGCAGGGGGCAGGGGGCAGACTGGGCAGCATACACAAGACCAGAGCAGGAATCATGACACAGCCATTGTTACTTGTCAGAGCTATTTATTCATTTAGTAGCGAAGAAAATGAGGTTTGTGGCTCCACACACACACACACACACACACACACACACACACAAATCCATCAGGTTAGACAGCATGAAGCTGTTACAGCACTTAACAGTGACACATGCTGCAGCTACAAACTACTTTCTATCATTCTGCTGACTCAGTATAAAATGTGCCAGAATGAGAGGGGTTGTCATCCTGACTGTCAGCTGTGGGGCATTATTCACACAAGCAGCCCAACAGAAATAACACATGTGAACACACTGCATGGCTCAGTCAGTATACCTTGGAGTTGATCAGTATACGGCCATACAGCGCACACAGGAGCGAAAATGTTTGCAGACATACCACATGATGTAAGGCATTCAAGTGTATTTGACATATAAATACACACACACAAATCTACTTTAGATAAAAGGTCAACAGCACAGTGCTCTATAATTACTTCAGTATGAGCAGAAATCACACTTAATAAAGAGCACACATATGTTATGTCTCTCTTGGGAATGGGTAACAAAACATACATACAAAATGCTGTATTTAATAGTTAACATTCTTCCTTCCTGTAATCCCAGACCCTCCTCATTTTTATTTCCATTTCACTAGTTACTTGATGTACTTATTTATCGATTCACTTTTTTTAAATTCTCTTTTTTTGCTTGCCTCTTTGATCTACATCTGAATCCTTAATTAGATTGCTCAGATTGGCCCGCTTTACTCAGACACCAGTGGTGAAATCACCCTAAATGTTTTTCCCAAATGGGAAAGTGCAGCTTTGTAAAAGATTAAATCCTTGTTTTTTTTCATATGTGTTGTCTATTTAAAATGGGAAACCATAGTGAAGGGGAAGTGGTAAGTTACTGTGACAGGATAATAATCTCCATTTATTTCAAATAAAGACTTGTTATTTTTGTTGTCAGCAACACAATCCTGTCCTCACTGCTACAGAGCAATTGCCAGACTTGCAGCTCTGAATTGGTGTTCTTTCAACAAAGTAAGCAGTCAGGTCTGTTTAACATAGCCTCAAACTTCAGCACGCTGTTTCAAGAATACTTCACCAAATTAAACATACAAATGTAACATAACAGTTATTACAGGAACAAGTATTTTGAATCTACACAGGAAAATGTTGGCATATTTCAATTTCAGACTTACTGCCAAGACTCAAAACTGTCAACATAAAGCTAATAATTTCATGTGATGATCTCTGTACACAGTGTCTCTTAGCATGTTCTCACTGCTTCTTATTACAGTGCCATACTGCCGTACTAATCTGTCTCTAAATTTACTTTCCCTCTGTGCTTCCTTTCCTCCGCTCTTTTACCCAGTCTGACTTCACCAACTGCCATCTCTGGAGCAACAGAGCTCACAACATCCTTGATTTTAAACCACCACAAACAGAATTTGTGATGGAAAGTTCTCCCCACAACCAACAGAAAGAGTCAAAGACCACCAGGCAGTTTAAACTCAAGCAAGTCGTGGCCCTGCCTCTCTTGTTTCACTTCACTTGATGCAATTGGATGGGTCCCAGGATGGTGGGCCACAAAACCACAGATCTCTATTAATTGCACTCATGAGTTCAAATTATCACACAAGGACCTACACAGTGAGACCCAACCAACACACACGCCACACATAGGCACGTAATCCCTCCCAGATGCATGGCCTGCTGGCAAACATGTTTCAGAGGCAGGTCTGAACCCTCCAACAGTCATCCAACAGAATGGTAACTGGAGCCAGACACAGAACAGAGAAGATGCAACCCGAGGACTGAGGTCTAAGTATATGAATGCGTGTGTGGGGGGACACTTATAATTGTCACTTAAGGGGATGCATGGTTCATGTGTGCCGTCAGTAACACACTCACAGAAACAGAGCAACCTTGCCGTAAATGGAAATCTCCTGACTATGTATGTGAGAAAGATGTTTTTTCTGAACAGTCTGTGGATCCATTGCTGTCATTATCCTTTTTAGAGAAGCGAAGAAACAACATTAAAGTCACAGCAACTGAACAAATATCTCAATCAGTTTTTTCAAGCAATGTTCGTGTCATTGGACAAATAGTGTATAAATGACCTGATAATGCAATAAGTAATATTAGGTATGCTCCTCTTGTGTCAGTAGTCAACTAAAAAGCACACATGCAGTAGACAAAAGGCTCCATATGCTTTTTAATGGAACTACCACCACATTACTTCCTAAATAACTGTTGTGGTCCTCAAAATAAAAGCTTTGGTCAAGCTGTAACAATTCTTCCTCACCTCTACGTCAACTTCACCTGTGTAAAATAAACAAAAAACAAACAAAAACTGGCACATGGAGCAAACACTGAGAAGCCTGCTGTCTGTGATGTTTCTACATATGGTCTCCATTCTAGAAATAAAGGCCAAACCCCAAGACTTGGCTAGGCCTGGTTCTATGATTCACTCTCAGAAAAAACAGAAAAATAAACGTAATTGCATTACTGTGCCTCAAGAGTCTAAAAAGCTTGAAAATAAATGGTAACAACCTCAATGTTAACACCACAAAATTTATTTTATGACTGATGGTGTAATCCCAGACTTCTCAAACGTAACTAGGTGGTGTTTTCTGATTAGTGTTCCTCTTGTGTTTTACTGAGGAAACTCTAATTGTACATGCTGAAGCACACAGAGAAACCTCAGATGCAGCAGATTTGCACTCTGGGCCACACACAGATACAGGCTGAGACTGTGATTTCCAGCCAGTGTCACAGCATAAGAGCCTTTGCAGATTTGCTCAGATGCGTTGTGAACATAAAAAATGCATGTTCAAATTTTTTTATGAAAAAAAATTGTTTAAGCCCTTTGAGGCACTGAGTGATTTGTAGGGAATGATACATCTCAACATGTGTCTTTATTTTTTAATATATAAGTGTTTTATGTTGTATCTAGAGTTTGGCACATAGATGTTGGGAATCACCAGTCTAGGCTGGTTTTCATCGTACATGACTTCCCCTACCACACACCCCTCACAGTCAGGCGCAGAGAGCACTGACAGCCTGACCTTCAGTCTTGCAGTGTGTAATTCAGTTTCAACACTTGACTGGCTCAAACACATCTGCCACAATACTTTTCATTTCCCTTCATTCCTCTGATTCAGATTCTTACTGTAGACATGCCACTAGTTGTGCAGCCTTTACGGAAATGTTTCAACACAGCACATTAGGTTTGTCTGGAAAGAGAGGGAAATGAGAGGGTGAGAAGACCTGAAAAGACAACTCATTTACCTGTAAAATATCATTCTCCCTGCCTGTGGAGGCAGATTTTATCAAGTACTTGTAACTTTTTCTTGAAGACCCTGAGAGCAATTTTGATCATCATTGCAGAAGCAGCTCAGAGATTGGGTTAAATGCCAGTAAGATAAATGGTACGCATTAAATAATCTTTTCTGACAGGATAACAGAGCTGTTAAGTTTGTTCAACTGCTTAAACAACTGACCTATATTCTTACATGGTTGCTTACTATTTTTATAACAATGCCGACTTTCTCATTCTCAGCATGCTCTGAAAGAAATGCCTGTAAACTGTGGTCCTGCTATAATAAGATCATTAACCTTTTACAAGAAGGCAATGCCCTGCATAGAAAAGTATTTTCAGGGAAGTTGAGCTGGGCATTAATAGTTGATTGTAATACTTGATTGTTTGCCCAACAGGAAGCAGCATAACAAGCTGTAAACACAAGATATTATCACCTTATAAAGCTGCTATGGCATTAGCAAACACATCCTGCAGAAATGGAACAACATTAGCATTTATTAGGAGATGTGTCTCAGGCCAACTGATAAATGGAAGCCCAGTATTCATTTTACTTCTTTTGGTCTCAACTAAATGCTGAGGTAAATATTTTAGCATTTACGTGATTCAATATGTTCCCCAGTTAGTTAAGCTATGAACGTAGAATACAATGTGTTTGCTGCAGAGGCTGGAAACAAAGTTGATGAGAGCAGTGAGAACGAACCACAACCAACACCACATTGCAAAGCTGTGATTAGTAAGACCAGAATAAAGAGCTGAATGAGGCTAAACAGTCCTGTTAACACAGTGATGAGATAATTCTCCTGTGAGTTTGTCCTGTGAAAAACATGGCTTGGCCACAAAACAGATGAACTGCTACTCTGCACGCCCCTGTATTAAATGTGATAAACCATCACCTGACCTGAATAAAAGCCTGCATATGGTAAATATATACCGACTCAACCTATATAATCATAGTCACTCTGCATCACTCTGAACCCAGCCCCACTGCTGCACATGCACAGCTTACACAGCAGAGACAAACTTGAACACAGAAAACATAGCAAACATGAGGTCATGCCATACCAACCACTGGAATAGTTTCAAAAGAGTCCTCCAGACTCTGAGAGTATGATGTAAAACAATGAAATCAACTGAATCTGTGCTAAAAAGTCCTTTAGGGTAAAGTTTTCCCAGTAATAATGTCTAGACATTGATCTGTAAGGTCTACATTGATTATAACAACTCTGGACTTGAGGAAAGCCCTTGTTGAAGAGGCAACAGTAATTTACTATTATGGGTAATAAAGAACAAAAATGCTTATTGGCAAATGCTAGTACATATGATTGGGTTTATATGTCTGCAGCTGGTATAGCTGGCAATAAGCAGCAGAAAACCAGTGAATTTGATTCCAGGATAGTAAATTTAAAAAAGTCATTTGGCTCCAAAACCATTGTTGTACAAGCACAATAATTGTGTTTTTATGTCATTAATAACTCTCTTTAAAAATTCTGAATGTGGTTTTATAAGAATAGTGCACACACAGCATTTATGAGCTGCTCCCTACCAACAAAAATTGACCAGTGGCAGCTGTTATCAAAATCACCTGACTTGCCTCAGATGCTCAGTTTTCCAAAATAAATCATTTTGGAGTGATCGACTGCTTATGCTGTAGACACACAGCAGGAGTTATGAATCTCCAAGGGGAACATACAAGGAAAAACATCTTTAAAACAATCTTTAAATTATGCTTTTTGCTGTCAACTTAAAATTTAACACTGATACACTTTTTGATGCAAATATCATACATTTGATTTGGGCAAAATTTTTTAAATGTGACAAATAGACCACTGTGTGATATTCAACACATTTTAGACTCCTTTATGATATAATATATATATATATTTTTTTTTGGTAATTCTTATTTATTTAAGTGGGTGTTTAGTTAAAATGCAATTGGCTAAGTTAAAGGAGGATGTTGTTTTGGTGTGACAATAAATATGCAATCTTTTTAAAACTCAGAGAGAGAGACAGAGGGTTTCACAACTGTGGAAAATTATCACAATAACAACCCTCCATTTTTGGTCATGACAAAAGATGCTGCACACAAACGGAAAACCAAACGCTAAAGGTTAAGAAGGCACAAACTGACAGCCCAGACAGTGATGTCAAAGATCTCTGGAGGTCACAACTAGGACACATGAACTCTTTCACTCCAAACCTCAGGATGAAGCTCCACTGGGCCTAGAGGGAAACAAACCCAACACGGTTGAGAATACTAAGTAGCAGAAGCATTTGACAAATAGATCTTGAATGGGTCATGCATTCCAAATGTCAGCCAGTGCATCTAAAGGTCCATTACCCGTAACTTTCCTAAAAATCAGTAATACCCTTAATCCATAATATCACTGGAATCTCCAAAGCTGTCATATATTTTAAACAGAGAAACACATAGGATAACTTTTAAAATGCTCCTGTACCAGCCCGCAGGTATGTGCTGCCTGCCATCTGAGATGAAAGAAGGATAAGCCCTAGGCACCAATTACAAAGCTAAATGGAGCTGAAACTAAGAGCACCTAAGGGCACTTTAGAGGGTGCATGTACAGTCCTAAAAATTAAAGGCTGTTTTAATATTCCAGGGTAGGTCTATTGGAACATGAAACACACAGTCACGAATAATAGTCATACTGTTACTGCCATACTGTGCTCTCTTCCTCTAATTCTCTAAAACCTCCACCTCTCTCTTTTGGCATTCCTGCCTAATAGCATCATTATTGACTGTCTAGCTAAACTCTGGCTCCTTGTAATCTCACATGGGTGGGGCGGTTCAGACAAAAAACTACTGCTTTGGATAGAAAGAAACAAAGCAAAAGAAGAATGGTAGAAGGGATGCTGAACACCAACAAAGGGAGCTATAAGATGAGCCTTTGATCATGCACGGGAGGGAGAAGCTATTCCATCAACTCTTCTCATCAGTCATCGCCCCAGGCTATGGTCCATCTCACTCAACTAAATTTAACTGCCATGAAAAGTTTAGCAACGCACCCTAGTTTATGATCCAGTGTGTAACCCTAGTGTGTAACACATCTCAACAACATATAGCTGAAACAAACAACTGATACAGTAAAATAGATGTAGAACTCCAAGAACCTTAAGATAAAGCACAGAATTCAATGAAGGAAAACAAACCCAATGAAGCTGAGGGAAAGCACAGACACAAAGCAACAGAAATGCATTTCATTATGAACTGTCAGTCATTTATGCAATCAGTCTATGACGGTCTTTGTTCTGTATCTTTCTTTGAACACATCCAGTGAAATCAAAAGGTATAAGGATGTTTGTCACTGTTTTTGTTCTTAACTCGTAGATTGGGCACTTTTTGGTATAGTTATTGTAGATTTGTACAGTGCAGAGCTGATACAATATAAGAAAACGGAAGCTGCCCCTCCTCCAAAACGTCTTAGTGAAAACAAAGTCTATTATTCGGTTTGAAAAATGAAGGTGATCACATCACATCCTTATCAAACAGTGTTGAACTTTTAGCCGTTTTATCCTTGATATAAAGACAAGGAAGTGAAATAGTGGAAATTTCTGGTCTGTTTCATTAACTGAAGGCCAAAGTGAAAGTGAAGAAGAAGTGGCTGAACATCGCCATGTGCCTCAAATACTTCACCAAGAGCAAAGCTTATGCAGCTTATATTAAATATAATAATAATACTTATTATGTGTTTGCTTTCTGTTTCTTAAAATTGAAGGACTCATACCCTGGCAAACACTAAACTAAACTAACCAACTAAAGCAGCGAGTCTACCTCATTTCAACACCAATGTGCGAGACTGCACATTTCTTTTGAACTGCAGTGAGTGTGCTAGGTCTCCCCTTAACCCACAGCACTGGATGCTGACCTATCCCAAGCTTGGGTAATTTAATGCCTAAGCACATACAAGACACTCACAGACACACTATCTCATAGTACGGTAGAATTTACAAGGATGAGCAAGTGTGTATAAAGATGTCAGCAGAATTAATTTGTCAACACACACTTTATTTCAGGTCAACTCAACTCCTTATAGCACATTCTTCATGTACTGTAGAGCTTCTTTATTAATGAGTAATTGGAGACTGCACCGTTCGACAGTACTCCTTGGAAAAAGGCGACATTCCCTGGCTTGGGAATGGTAGGAGTGTGGTGAAATAAAGTTTATTTGGCTGTAAACTATCAAATAAATGTTCCATGAGTTCAGAAAGTCTGTTTTCAATACATCTATGACTTCTTAGTTTAAGGCTGGATTCCTTAATGACAGCTTAGTCCTCGTTCTCTGGACTGTAACTACCAAAGAGAGATGTTCATTTTCACAGCTGTTATTTTAGCAACCCAGGACATGACCACAAAGTACTCCTAAAGTGAATACAATTTTTATAAGTAACGACAGTATAAATGATAACACGACAGGGTATCTGAAATGAAAACTCCAACACTGTTTTGTTGACACGCTTTCTAACTAGATTGCTAAATAAAAAAATCCCTGCTTCTCAGTAGAATAACTTGTGAAGTATCCACTTACTTTCTTTCTTGCTCTCCCTGCAGGATGGAGGAAAGGGGGAGGCTTCCTGACTGATCTTCCCACACAAGCCTGACCCCAATATCCACACATCCTTCTGACACTCTCGCTTCACACACACAGGCAAGCACACAGACTTGCCTGACAAAAACACAGATACACAAACACACACTCTAATGTTTACCGTGTCCGATTGCAGTGTAAACAAAGGGGGAGCTCCGGGCCTCTGATTTAAAAGAGGCCAAATCAAACAGGAGGAATTATAATTCCTTAGAGTTATCACGCTGGGTCAGATGGAAAGTGGAGAAAATTGATATGTGTCAGAATGAAACAAACGCTAAATTAGTCCTTATGAAAACGAAACTGATTCTCTCCAAGGGTTTGGGATGTTGTTGGAGAAGGGCAAAAAGTGAGATAGAGAAACAATGTTGAGCTAACCGTGCTTGCTGTGTGCCGTGCTAATCATTCCTGTATTCCCCTGAGGAGTTTGAAGAACGCATTCTGACATTCTCGTAAACATTTTAAGAAGCGAACGAACGTCACTTGCTGGTGAGGGACAAACACAAAGACATGCGTTTATATATAACAGAAGAAAGAGCTGAAACTCTAACTCAAGCTGTTACAGCTTCAGTTTACTGTAAGAGGAAAATCATAAAATTACTTCCTAGTGGTGGCAACATTTGCTTTGAATCAAGTCTTCAAGTTAGAAACAAGTCATAGTCCCAGAATCCTTACACTACTCTTGTTTTTTCCAATACATAATGCATCACAGCTCCTAATGATCTAAGATATAATTTCCCCTAAGGGGCACATAATAATGAATTTGTTTCATTATTTGCATCACTTGCATATGCTGAGCATATTTCTCGCTCGAATATAATTATTATTCTAGGCACAGAGCTGGCAGTTTAGATCAATGATTGAAGAATTGTGCTTCATAAGAATTTGTGCCATTCTGAAATGTAGCAGAGGAGAACAAACATATGGAATAGGAATCTGTCTCTCGTCTCGTATAGACAACCTCGGCCTATTCATCTCTTTTCTTCTCTCTCAGATCGTTTGGATCAGTTTGTCTTTACAGATGCTAAGTGCATTCAGGTTAAACTGAGCAGATTTTAAACATTCTCAGTAAATAACATAAAACAGTGGGTTGGAAGTTCATATAAAAAAGATCTAAAATAGATTCAGCGGAAATACAATATAAACTGCACAAACTCTACAATACTGAGAGTCTATAGCAAGAAATGACTGAAGTAGGTGGTGTCATAAAACACTCAAAGGCTTCAACTGTGCACAACAAACACTCAGCTTGTCTCTAGTGTCCTTTATGAGAGCTACATTGTCGAATGAGCATTTCTGCAGGTGGATGTCTTCCACCTCCAAATCAACATGTAAACCCCTGTGACATGGCATGACAGCAGCCTTTGATGTTTTGGTTTTGTAAGCAGGCAAGTGACCTCACATCCCCCTCAGAAAATAGTAATTATAGGAACTTTAAACTCCCAACACAAAGTCTCTCCATCTCCAAAACATTCAAATTTCGAATGGCAATTTCAGCGACACCATAGTTGTGATGGTAAACAGGAAAACTGTGATAGTAAGGTGATGCATTGTCCTAGTGTGTGCATTCTAATAGTGTTGAGTGTAATGCTCTGGTACAACAACATAACATATCCTAACCAAATGTGAATAGTTTGTTACTTAGACTTTTTTTTTCCTTCTGTGCCTGCACCCCTGACCCACAGGCCTGGGTTAATGTTACACAACCCAATTATATCTCATGAAAACATTAGGCGTTCAGAATTAGAGAGCACCAAAGGGTGATGATAATCATCATCGGTTGCATTGCAAACGTAAAGCCACACACTAACCCTGGCGGAATGCTAATGATAGTGACCGGCAAGCTGAACATCTGTGAGCGGAGACAAAATCCCCCAGAGTCCCTCCTTTAGAGGTGTGAGGAAAGTAGGCATTCTGAGGGCGGATTGTGAGCAAACTATCACATTTCTCACTTTTCTGTGTGCTTTCGTCTCAAAGGCAAAGAGTCAATTCCAACTAATCACAAAACACGTTCGCAACATTTGCAAAAAGTGAGAAAAAAAAACCATGAAATATGTCATGATCAATAAGGAAGTGTATAAAAGTGACCACCACAGAGCAACGACGCTTTAACCCATTATGTACTCATTGCACTACCTGGGTCATGAAAAGGGACCAGGGCAAAGTTGTACAGAGGTCTCTTCGGCCTGCTTAGGGAAGTTTCCAAGATCTTGGACGCGCCCTCGATAACTTGAACCAAGTCGTCGTACATGGAGCCGGTCACATCAAAGACGAAAGCCAAGGTGGATGCGCCCTCCGGGATGTCCTCCTTTGTGGCCTCAGTCCCTTTCTCTTGCGCAGCGGAAAGCACCACTGACAGAGCAAGAGACAGACACACCAACCTGGTGCCCATTTCAGGTCCAAGAGTCTTTTCAGTCAAAACTGTTGGATAATTTGTTCTCACCGGTAGGAACCTCAGCGGGAATCTCGAGCTCCAGGCAGATACATCAGGCTCTCAGAGTGTCCTGAAAAGTACTTAGAAATATCTACAGACAGCACATCTGCTACAGTAAGGAATTCCTCGTTGGTGCTGCTGCTGTTTTCGTGAGCCTCTGCGGTTTCTTACAATTTTGTGTGCGCTGAAGTTGCAGCCTCTCAACTCTCTGTGAGTCCAGACTCTGAGGTTCCTGCGTCTGTAACAGAGCCTGTTAAGTGTTGGATCTGCAGAATCAGGAGCCCTTGTTCAGCTCTGTCATACAAAGACCACCTCTCAGTTGGGCAGAATGTCTCCAAGGCGCAAACTACCCCATGCAGAATAGCAGAGCTCTGATTGGATGAGGTGCTTAGGGTAACTTGGAGGGATCCTGGGCGTAATTTACTTTACTCACGTTACACAACAATGGCAATGCACAAACACCTGCATAATATGCATAATGTTATGCTACCCACCACCTATCAGCCCATAATCAAAAAAACAAAAATCATAAATGTGTAATTGTGATGGATTTAAATGCGTTAAATCTTTCACAGCTCTTGGCAGGCGAGAAAATGATGAGAAAGGAAATTAATGTTGATCTATTGTGACCCCTTTTTTTCAGCCACAGAAAAGAATGCATTGCCTCATTGAACTGTTAATTGGGTGACAGACAAACTGGAAAAAGATTGGTAAGTCAAAAGGCAGCTCTTAAGTGATTTTGTACTCTGTATTGCCATCTAGCGGTTCGACTTCACATTTAATTGTCTACCACTGAATTTTTAGCTTAATGAAGTATGTATTTACAAAAAGGAGACAGCAAGGTCAAAACATTTGAAGTACATTTGATTATTTTTTTTCAGTTAAGTGCAGTTTTAGGTGCATTACATTACATGAGCTGTTAACATTACAGCTCATAGACCTGTAACAGGAGACATTTTCCCTTTCCTCTTCTCACATGATTTCACTTCAGTTGTTTCAGGGCCAAAGAGGTAAAATTATGTAAACTATGTACTGTAGGTTATAGAAAATCCAGTATAATACAAACACACCGGAACAATTTTTCTTCTGTCTTCTTCCAGTAATGACTGTGAACCCAAAGATTTATTTTGTTACTCTAGATACAATCTTTAAACCCTCTTCACCTTGAGCAACTGTATTTGCAAATGCTTCTTTTGGCCTAATGCATCAATTTACTATGTTAACACCACCTGGTGGCTTTAATGTGGTGCTGGAGAGGACTCAGCATGGACATTGACCGATCTGCAGCTACTCAGCATGTGAGCAGCAAGTCGCAATACACTGGTTGTTTAGGAAACCCATCAATAATCATAAGCATTACATTTTTCCTGTGAAGACAGCTGTCGACCAAAACATTAAAACCACCAGGTCTGTTTGTATAAATCTATTTTTACCAATAATGTTTTTTGCACATTTATCTTTTAAATGCAGGAGTTTTCATTTTCATTGAGTATTTTCGGTACTTAAGGATCATATGCACTAGGGGTATGCCATATCATGTCATTCAGAAGGATGGAAAATGTTCTTCATTTTGTTTACACAAGTAAAAGCTGCTGCCTGTAGGCTGCAGTGATTGGTAATTATCACTTACTAAATGTGCTGATAATTGCTGAATACCGATTAACTGAATTACTGATATTTATCAACTGAACAAATCTGTCCATTATTTTTTCACTATATCTTCATAAATATAATTTTGCAAATTGTTCTTCGCTTACCTCATTTGCAAAGTATAAACAGTGGAAAAAGTTCACAGTAGGGGGAGCTAGTACACCACTGATGCTGCAGCTGCAGGGTTTCAAAAATGGATTAAAGCATAGACATTGTGCCTGTAAGAATTGTTTTGTCACAGATCAATAAAAAAAAGGATATTTGTGATGGGGATTACTTATATCTATATTTGTATCTTCAATTATCAGTTATTGAAGTGTCTGGCTTTTTTCAAATTCCAGCAGGTCTCTACTGCAGGATGTGGATGAAAAGTTAAATGGAAATATTCAAATGAGGAGCCAAGCCTCACTAACCAAGACACACTCAAATGATGTAGGAAAAGAGCATCTGATGGTGAGCATTTTGCATGGAAAACAAATTGGGAGGCTAAAGTTCTTTCAAAATGCATTGTGGCAAATCAAACACGCAAGCAGTGATTACACAACACGTTTCTCAACAAAATAAATCACTTTTTTTCCCAAGCTGAAATAACAAGAGTCAGAGGTACATCCTGTTCCTGACATGCTCACACAGGAATACAAAATAAAGTGATTCTTAACACTTTCACTCACTTGGTTACACACTAATTTCACATCATTTTATTTAGAAGTGCTTCACCAACAAGCTATCAGTATGACTCAAAGTAATCCGTAGGAGCAGATATGTTAAAATGCTGTGAATCCCCGTTGATGTATGCTTCACTGGAAATACAGTTTGTTTTCAGTGTTCAGTTCTGTTGAAGAAGAGAGATTCACTATTAGGTGTGAGCAAACAGTTGAACACTAATGCTAACTAGAATCCGGTCGTTTGTTTCCACATCACAACCCAGTTTACCAGGTAAACACTCAGATAAACCTTGTAGAATTTGTACCAGCAAGATGTTAGTACACAGGCACAGCAATGCCACAAGGAAGCCACAGCTGTAATACAAATAAAATGATTAAGTGAATGACTTTGCTGATCAGTATGTGTGAGGTTTACATTGTCACTGTGCCAGCTCAACACCTTATCACAGATTACATGCTTGTTTGACTGGTTTGCGTTTAATCTTCCATAAATCTACAACATATGACTGTGATTGAGATTCTCTTTGTTTTGCTATGCATTGTACTGATTAGGGCATAGGAAGGCAACATAGCAGTTATTTTGCTGTCTGCTAATGCAGGTGCTATTAGTGTGGTTAGGAATCACTGGTAGTTTTACATTCTGATGAGGTTTGACATCTTGACATGAACACACATGCCTGGAGCAGTTGCTCCATAGCGAAAACAAATAATCCAGTGGATATACAATAAAAGTTGCATAATTTCCTTTTCCATTGCACAACAAATCTCAACCAACTTTCATCTTTAGTCTATCAGTAGGTTTCACATAATGTAGAGAGGCCACAAAGAAGAGGTTGAGTAGAACATAGTCACAAGTGTCTTACTGCATTGTTGCTTTGTTAATAGCTGTGAAAATTTTAAAATGTTTTCAAAATCCTGCAGCACAGCTTTAAGAAGGAGAAGATTTATTCAGTGACTAACAGTGAGGAATGACACAGATTCAATCATACATTATAAATGGATGGTAGATACTATACAGTATCTACATGGACAAAAAAAGAAACAGAAGGGAGAGGAGAAAGTTCATTATTGTTTCGACTAAGAAGGGAGAAGACTCATAACCAGCTACCTTCAGGCACTCACAGGTGATTTTCCAACTGTAAGTAGCTGCATTTTACCCACCATGCAATTCTACAACTTTAAATTTACCCATTGCAATTTTAATAAACTTGTGGCCACATCTTAAAAGAGACAAGGGACTGGATAACATTTGAAAACAAATAAATGTTATATTTAAAGTGAGTCATTAGCCACTGTGAACAAAAGGTACAAAAGCCATTTAGTAGGAAGAGAACAGAGGTAATAACAGGAAAGAAAGAGTGAGGAAGTAAACAATATAGCTTCTTAGTATTAACTTTCTCCTCACATCTTCATCCTTTATTCCCTGCTCTTTCTCTCTCATGTGCTCATAAATAGCCAGGATGGGAAACTGACTAGCAGTGGAGTGTGCTCTCATGCATGTGTTTGTGATCATTTTGGGATAATACTGCACTTACTATACTACTACTCTTTACAAGCCAGATCAACCACATGATGGAATTTCCATCTTATCTGCCTGTGTTGTAGTTCAGCTATAGCATACCATAGTTATTTGATCAAAGTATTGGCTGCAGAGTGCAGGCCAGACAGCACTGTAGCATATAAACATCACCTCCTCTGCCTCTCAAACAAGATCCACATGACACATTCACTCCATCCACCCAGAAAGTCCACCCTGGGGCCTGGTGCTGTGTTGCCCAACAGACCTAATCCACGGGCTTACTGTCTGTCATCTCACTAAAGTCCCTCTTTTGTAGTGAACACAACTCATCAGGCCAATGAGGCTCAATGGTTATAATCCTTCTCCATTCTTTATTTATCCCTCTTTCCCACTCTCTCGCTTTCAAAAACACACACGGCACAGCGTAGACAGGAGGGTAACCATGCGAATGCCACAAACAATTATCCCCATTCACTCGCTGTCTCGTTCTGTCTAACACACACACACTTAGACATGAGGAACACATAAGCAGTGCTGAAAAACATTGCTATTCATTTTTTGCTATTTTACCAAGATTTGTGAAAAAAGGAAAACAACAGCTGAGATGTGCATCAGTGATAATGTTCAAAAATTTGCCAAATGATATTTCATTTATTATACAAAATGTTAAACTGCTAAAACTACTTTATAACACAAAATTCTGCAGACTTCACACAATAATTACTTCTGACTTCTGAACATTTAAGGCAGTCTGCAGTGATCCTTCACCCAGTGATAGGTGAAAAAGTAAAAGATAGATTACCAAAGAAGACGTTTCTTAAGTTACTTAAGTGTTTGCTCTGGCTTTGTTTTTGCACAGACTGGAATACAGAATAGAAAATGCATGTAAGTGGACGGGTGCATCAGAAAGTGAAAGAAAGATACAGAGAATTGTGTCAGAGTGAAGAGCGAGAGAGGCAGCACAAGACAAGAGCTGTAAACTGTTAACCTCAACATTTAAAAGCTCATTTGCATTAAACAATACACCTGTTTGTCCCAATTGTCATTGCCTTGGTCACCATGTTTAATAAAGTGATTAAGGTTACTCACTATGTGTAAGTGACTTCCCTATAATTTTACATGCAAGATTTGGAAAATAATTTAGGTTTGATAATTCACACAATATGGACTTATTTACCATATCAAGTTACTTGGCATTATAATATGTGTCTGATTAATTTGGTTGTGGTTTGTGTTTAGCGAGTTCTGTCATAAAAACATGGATAGAACATGTAGATAGCATGTGTATCCTTGAAATGAGATCAAAATACAATTTTGTAGTATGTGTGATATGTTTTTAACCTATACACAGCTGAGACTAAGAAACAATCATTTGTTGATAAAAAACAAATTAGAAATATGGTGGTTAGGGTCCTTCTGACTGTGAGGTGGCAACTCTAACCACTGCATTATGTTAGGAGAAAAGGATACTGTATGTATCACGTACTGCCGTAACATTTAAATTTCTGTAGGGAATATGAGTCAGTCATATGACTGGCCCTATCTGCTGCAGTTTTCAAACTTTAAGAATGGGCTATTGTCTGTGTGCATCACAAAATCGTAAGAGAATAGAGAAGACTAACTAAACTAAATAAACTCTGCTAAACTATTATATGATATATAACCTGATATTTTTTCTGTGGCAGTACTGACAGAGAGAGAGAATTTCTGTGGGAGGCAAGGGGAGGAAGAACAGTGGGACACATGCATAAACTGGCAAATAATGACAACAATGAAATGATGTGACTTAAGCAAAATAAATCAGAGTAGGATGGAAGGACATAACAAAGTAATAGCTCAGAAAAAAGGAAGAAGGAAGGTGGGTGGACATGTATTACAAATCAGTGTGTTATGCAATAAATACACAGTGTGTGTGACAGACAAGAACATTGTCCTTTTCCTATTTATGTAAAGTCACACATGTGTATGTTAGCAGCTCCCAATCATTCACACACATGAGATACAAAACAAGAAGCAGACAGACATTAGAATATTATGGGAAAGAAAAGTTTATCTCTTCCCGTTCAGCTTTTTCTCAAAACATCACCCTGACCTTATCTCATTGTAGAAATGTCTGCCATAATCACAGCTGAGTTTGTCTATCACAGCCCACCGAAGTGTTCTCCTGACAGAAGACACAATGTGTGTACATGTATTTGCAGGGGGACATTATGTCTTCAAACTGTTTCACCACAAAAGGAAGCATCAGTCAAAAGACAGAAGAGTTTCAGTAAGAGTTTAAGTAAGTCTCACTTCTCATGGCCTTGAGGAAGCTGATTTGTGGATGTTTATCTTATACGAGAAATGCTAAGTCTGCATGTTAGAAAACACCAGCTTTTCACAGCTGAAAAGAAACACAATAAACAAATGCCAGCATGAAACCAAGGTTTTCATTATGTGCGGAAAATATGCTGAAAGTCATTAGTTGAATTAGTGTAATTGAATCTTCGTGTCCACTTTTCCTCTTTAGCCAATAAGTTTTCACCACAACCTCTAGGTATATACAGTGCTGTGAAAAAGTATTTGCTACCTTCCTGGTATTTATTATTTTGCATATTTATCACACTTAAATGATTTAGATCATCCAACATAGCAAAGTTAACCCGAGTAAACACCAAACACTGTTTTTAAATGATGACTTCAATTATTGAGAGAAAAAAAAAACTGTCCAAACTTGCTACACCCAGACCTGATTACAACCAGACCTGTTAAACAAGAAATCACAAATTTGATATAAATGTTATATTTCTTTGGTGATTTGAATCATTTAAGTGTGACAAATATGAAAATAAATAAATAAATACAAATCGGGAAGGAAACAAATACTTTTTCACAGCACTGTAAGTAGCATAAGTACTGTTCAAAGAAACATGGTCTTCAATTTAGCAGCTTTAGTATGCCATTTTATAGTGCTATCTTAATTAGTCTATGGTAATGTACCTTAATACAAAAAAGATTTTTAAAACCTTGAATACTGGCAACAGCTGAGTACAGCTGGTGGGCAAATTACCTGTTCTCTTTGTTCACATGGCAACTTAACAACAAATATAGCAGCAGGTACATGGAACATTAGCTTATAGGCAGCCATTTTTATAGACATTTCTTTTCCAAAAAAATGTATATAAGCTCAATAGTTAATTCTACTAACAACAATATTTTACTGTTAGTGATATAATAATAATAGTTCTACCAGTATCAGTCTTTAATAGTCTAATATACCGTAGGCCAGCTAGCTATGTCAAACTGCCTGTTATAAGATTTTTGGACACTGATTGGTTTTGACAAAATGAAATGTGAAATCCAGTCTAAGGATGGCAGTTTGTTTACATTTTTTAAATATCTTACTTATTTGTAATTTTCTGTAAGGAAACCATTAACTCTGGCTCAGGTTAAAGATTGTTGTTCTGGATTGTTTTGTAACTGTGTCAGGAACATTTACGTCATTAATAGAAAACTAGTACAAAGCCTCAAGAAATCAGGTGGAAAACCCCGTTATACGTGAAGAGTTTAATATTAACATATGGTTTTATGAAAATCCCAAACAGGACAGCCACACACATTGTAAAATATATGGGAAAATATGACATTTTACCAACACAAACTGTATTTATAAGACAAATATTTCATATTTCAATATATTTCAACAGTGTCTACCTTGTTGTACCTCAGGCGCTCATGTGTACGTGTTTCACGTGACTGATACACTTCACCATGGTAATGCAATGATGCAGGCTACTGAGCAGAGGTTATGTGGAAAGAGGCGTATCGACAAGGTCACTGCAGGTTTTTATAATCAGACTGGGTGCTGCTGCATGCATGTTTGCTGTTTAGGCTACACTGTACGTCTGGGTATGTGGGTCAGTGTGACAGAGTGAATGATTCACGTCATTTTTAAGCATGTGACCTATAATATCTGTTTTGTTGTTGTTTTTTTATATAGGTAATTTCTGAAAAATATTAATTACTAAGAAGACAACACAGGGCAGAGTGTTCTGCAATAACAATAAGATTCATATGTTGATGTTAGCATATTCAGCCTTTTCTTACAGGGAGAGGAGCTCCACTATATCAGCTCTGTGGCTTTTGTCTAAAAGGCAAAGGCCATTGTTTATATCATTAATCTTTTATAAATAAGCTAAGAAAATATACTCATCTGACTGGTGTCATTAGTCCCCCATTAGTGATCTCATCTCTGTCCTATTTCTCGCCTCACCTTCGTATCACACACACACACATTCATGCCTTAGTTGTGCAGACAGTTGATGATATAATGCATTCATTATCCCCTTACCTAACCATTATAGACAGATGCCTAAGCAAGACGTAAGTCAAGACTTAACCCTAAACTAATTCAACTTAAAATTTCTAGTTATTATTGAACTTCTAGATCTAGTTATTATAGAACTTAGAAACATTAGTTGTTCTGACTTGAAGTCTTTTAACTTAAAATTATGAATTGAATTAATTAATTTAAGAGTTTGCTCAACTTAAAAAAAAAACTTCACAGAGAATTCCCAGCATGCATTGTTTTAATGGAACGTGTTTTAAATCATGTTTCTTTTAGTAGTTTAAAGAAAAACTTACTTACAAAAAAATATGTGAACACGATAAAGGCTGGTGTTGAATTCAGTCCCTACCACTGTGAACTTGCAGTTTTAATGAAGTTTCCAGGGGCAACTTGACAAGCTGACTCTTAGAAAGTAATCAATCAATCAATCAATCAATCAATCAATCAATCAATCAATCAATCAATCATGTTATCTGCAAAGCTGTGGTTTAGTTTTTTAGCTTGATGAGGATATTCTTTTAATTGTTCAATTCCTGTGGGTGTCTAAGTTAAATTAAATTGAACAACCCTCACAAAAAAGTAGTATACTAAAAGTTTATTTTATTATATATACTTCAAGTATAGTAAGTCTTATATACTTGCTAGTATACTATTTTAATACTTCTTGGGACTAAATTGGCCCACTTTTTAGTTTACCTCTGTTAAGTACATAAAAAGTATACTGAAAGTATACTTGCTCATTTTTAGTTTAAAAGAAGTATACTAATAGTATATCCAAATATACTGATATATATATCCAAGTATATATACTATACATGATATTTAATCAACATAACATTTAGTTGTGTTAGAAGAACAAATTGCATTTGTTGACTTGACTTAAAAATTTAAGGCAGCCCTTCGACTTTTTTTTTTTTTGTATTTTTAAGTTGAAACAACAAGCTATATTCTACAGTGAACTGTAACTTGCTCTGGCCGGACAATACTTTGTGTTGACAAATACTGTATTTGTCAACACAGCTGATATTACAGGGCAAACATTTCTCATAGAAGGAACAGTTACATGACAGATGGGCCACTGATCTTTGGCATGCAGTCATAATGCTACAATTTCTGTTAATCAGACATGAAGTTCCATCTTTTCAAAGATTCTTGATTTCTATTTCACTATGAAAAAATATGTAGACTGGCTTGTAGTGCAAAAAACCTATTGTGTTGATCCGTTTTCATAAAGGGGAAATGATAGCAACTATGACCTATACAACAGTAGTTTCAGCTGACTTTACCTCAGAAACCACAACCTGTCCTCACTGAGATGACACGTTGTTGTCTGCCTATATTGTGTTTAACGTGAAAACAACTTGATAAGACCTTAAGGAAGTTTAGAAAGGATTATAAAATACTGAGCTGAACTGTTTCTGGACAAAACACAAGATTGTGGTCAAAATATCAACACTGCTCTTAACTGCAGGAATGTGACATTGAGATATAAAAAAAAAAAAACAAGATACATGTGTAACCCAGTCAGAAGACTATTTTAAAATGAGCTAATCCATCTGCGGTCGCTGCAGTACTAATGCATCCACAGATAAGGCCTTAAGAACCTTATGTATATCACAGTTGTATAGATTTTACTATCAAAAAAAACAATTAACTTCTTTGTCTCCCTTACCTCTGACTGTATTTCTTGTTCTAAGCACAGTTCTTTTTTCTTATGTCTTAAACATGTTAATGTTAACATGTTAATTAATTTGCATCATCTTTCCATCATTATCTTTTTGGAATTACAGTAAATAATAAGTACTGATGGTAGTTTGAAGGGAACAGCGATGAATTTTTTGAAGTAGTAATAAAAACACAGTGTTTTGTAAACTACTTAATGCTTACTAGCAAAAGTTTTGCAAAAATGCAAATGAATTGTTCATTTGATAGTATTTGTGCATTTTTTTTGCAGAATAATTCATAAATATTAGTTCATCACATGCAGTGTTATTATACAGTTGTGCTAGTTGTTCAGGCATACTATTTCATATTCAGTGTTCTAAAGTCATGGATTTGTTATGATCAAATGTCTAAATAATAAGTAAATATTATGGCCTTCCATGGCCAGCAAATGCTGACATTTGCTGCTGGTGCCATTACAGAACACATCACAGACAATGATAAAAGCAGAATAACACAACAAGGAGGAGGACAATCAGCACATTTCTCTAAAGATAACCACATTGTCAGATCAGAGAGAATACCAAAATACAAAGTCAGTGTCTTTATTTCTGTCTGGGCCAAACAGGAAAACATGACTGAAGTTTTTGCTACTGTATGTATCATTTACTTTGTTGCGATGCGTACTGTATGTTAGATAAAGTGTCACCACTACATATCAACGTGCATTAACACTCCAGCCTCTCATCTTACAACAAGGTACATTGTATAGTTGAACAACATGTACCTTCTTAGTTAATCTGAGTGGTGGAAAACTTAAAAACCAGTCTAGAAAAAATTGATATCATAAAGCTATTTTAAATTTCATTACAGGTTTAAGGCTTACAGAGACTTATTTCCTCTTTCCAGTAAAATATTCACAGCCTCAGCCAAAGTGTCCTAAGTTCATGTTAACAAACCAGGTCAACTTCCTAAGAAAGAATGTTAATGCAAATGTGCAGACATATTCTCTCACTTCTCCTGAAACTTTTACCATTTCACTACACACAGCTCTGTGTCCAATTACAGTATTTTTTTTTATTAAGCAGCAGAAAATCTAAAATGCTCCAGTTTCAGTGTATTAATAAAATATACTGCAAACAGGTAGGTATACGTGCTGCAAACAATCTGTGTAAACAAAGTTTTACTGTTTTTTTATTGCTGGTAATCTATTCGGTGTAAAGTAATTACCTATCTGGGTGGATTAAAATACTCTTACTACTATAATACAGGTAAGTTGCCAGTAACTCTGGCTGTGACTAGATAAAAGTGACTGGGGTCAAAGTGATGTAAGATTTCCTCTCATGAAGCACACTGGTTAAAAGTTAAACCGCTTAAAGAGAATATCCCCGATAGCCAACAGCCAGTGTGTGTGTAGACGTGTGTGGGCATGTATTTGTTCACATGCATGTATACATGTGGACAAATGCTTGTGTGTGTGTGAACATTTAGGTCACATTTTATGTCTGCTTGCTTTGGAGATAACCTCTTCAGCAGGTCAGACACAGAGAACTTCTTTTGCAATATCAACAGACCTGCTTTAGTTTTTGGCATTCTCACTTTAACAGTCAAAACAATACTGAATGTGAACAGAATAATGATTTTCTGCTGTGATAATATGAATCATTTTGCTGCTGGTATACCCTATCATCATAGATATTCAAATCAATATTCTAACTATGAAAGTGGACATAAACTATTGTGCAGGAGACTATGCTGCTAACTTGCTCATTATAGAAGGCACAATGTGATGAGCCGGCTGTGCACAACTAATTAGGTATCACTGTCAGCTTTTCCTAGCACCCTGCTGTCACCATGGGTGAGGTGTGTTAATAGGAAAGCTGTGAGTTATTAAATTCTCATTAACAAAGACACAAAGGAATTAAACAACAAAGAGTGTGCATGGTGTTTAATTCAACATATTACAGCGAAGCTTACTGCTTTAAGTATATTTAATATTAATGTCAGAGGTATAATTAATACAGAAAATCAAAGCAGTACTACATTTTGTAGACCTAATTTGGCATATCTTTACTAGAGCAGTGAGTTTTTTAGTCAGACACAACAAGCTAATATGTCTATAATAACTGTTTAAGCAAAGACAGGGAAGCTCAAGAGATGATGATGAAGCCTTAAAGTTGAATTGGAGATATAGTTTTATAGAGCTACTGGTTCTTTTGATTTTGCTTTTTATGTCTTCTTTCCACAGAGGAATCAACTATGGGAATACACAGAACTCTAGCCCTGGAATTTGGATTTCATCATAAATCATTTACAGTATATCATGAAAATAAATTTCTTGTTGTAAACATTATTTTTGATGGTATGTAGCATTTGCTGCTTTAGTTCTGACTTGAGGCCTACATCTGATGCCTGTGATGTTGAGCTTATTTAAATCACCCAGGAACCCTTGCTTCTCACTCTGTGCAATATGTATGAGGTTTTCTGAATTCAGATGAAATGAGTTCAGTGAGACAGACATTAGACATTAGTTTAAAATACTTACTGTTGTTATTTATGTGTTTGAGATAACTTTGCATCTACCAAACTGTCAGCACCCATGGCCCCCAAAAGAGGATACAAATTATACATGAAAATTATACAAACATGATAAGTGAGGCAGTCAAAGAAAGGAGCAACAGAACAGACATGAGGAGATGGCAACTGGAATTATTTGGGCCAAACACACTTTGCAAATCTGTAAGCCTACATATTTGCATGTGTTTAAATTAGTAAGTAAGTATGGCAGCGCACGTGTCGTCTTAATGACTGTGTAATATCCAATCATTTGCACATAATCGTACATCAACAAAAACACACAGTCACACCTGCACACAGATTTCTACCATGAAAGTTGTTAGAGAGTCAGACATGTTTATATATCTCTACAAGTCAGTCATCCTTTGTGGGAATCAGTAATGATTATATTGTTTTATGCTTATAAATAACTGTCATGTGTCCTGCAGGGAGTTTATTTTTTGACTTTTTTAATTTCCAGGAAAAAATATGAGCCTCTTAGAACTGGAAAACAAGGAGAAATAAGCAGAATGTACATTAGAATTATGCATTGGTTTATTTTTGTTTTATAGTGGTAACCCTTTTTATTCATTGTGAAAACAGTCCTCACTTGGGAGAACCTCAATATGTGTGTTCTGTTCTCACTCTGACCCACTTCCTAAAAGTGTGATACACCACACAAGGGTGGAGTGTTTGAAAAGTGAGAGTCTGAGAGGGGTTTTGTGTACTTTCATGACACAGAGAGCTGGACTCTTGTGACTCTCTTCTGACTCGTTCTCCTGTGGGGAACAGAGGAGAGGCTGGCATACTTCTGTGGGAAAGACTTGAGATGGCTTTTGACTACAGTGAGCCTTTGTGGGTCTGTTACAATTATCAGCCACTCCAAAAGGTGTCTGCTGTCATTTATCAGCTAACTGTAACTGATAGCTGACATTTTCGCCTAGCTGTGCACAATCAGTTTCATAGTTGCAGATAGTAAATTGGTTCTAGTTCAAGTTAACAGCTCCTTTTTGCCCATTTTAGCTCTACTCAGCTTTGTATAGGGTATGTAGACTTACTCATTTTAAAAGTAAAATGAATATGAAATGTGTAATGTCATAGTACTACTAAAAAGTCTTAAAATATTGTTTTTCAGTTAAAATTGAGGTCCTAATATGAGCATGCATGCACCATTTCCAGTCCACCCCCCCATTAAACAGGTCAGGTTTGTGGAAGCCACAGTCCTAGATTAGATGATAATGTTGAGTCAGCCCATGGTGTATTGACATCAAGGTGCACAGAGAATAATCTGAATCTGAAGTCTAATAACAAAATGTTAGAGATGGCTGTGGACTTAAGAAACAGGACGTTGAGTCAGGACACATCCTGCCAATTGCCTATTTAGGAAACTCCCATATGGCCATCAGTTATGTTCCATCGGGACCAGGACCCCCAGACACATGATCAAGGGTGATCACTGCTTCAACCTCAGCCCCCTCTATCTCTAACATGATTCGCCACAACCTTGTGCAATCCACACTATGGATTGCACTGTCCAAACTGTGCAAATAGCAAGTAACGAGGAGCATACTTACGTTTTTCTATATACATCCTTGCTATGATATATTTTGCTAAAACATATTTTTTTATATCCAACTTCACATCTAAATCTAGATGACAAAAAACTAAACTGACATGTAATTCTATTCACCTTTAAGCAGGCCCCTCTGAAAGCCCACTGCCTCTTTTTCGTCAGTGTTACTGGCCTGTCATGAGAAGGTTAACTTAATGAGTTTCACAGTTTATCAGTACCTTATCAGAGGACTATGTAACTCCACTCTCACGTGGCACTGTTCTCATATTTCAATGCCTCAGGGTGAGGGGTAGAGACGTGGTGATAGCAATGAAACTCTCAGTTTGTCCAGTGAAATGATTCCAGAAGTAATATACAGTTTTGATGTTTTATTTAACACTGAATTGTGAATAACAGTGCGAATTTGAGAATGTGTGAGAGTTATGAAACTCATTATGAAATCAGCAAACTCCTCACACTAAAATATTTCCTAGATCTATTTTAATGTGTAAATTAAGTTTTTAAACACACCAGTGTCACCCTAAATTCTTTATAAGACATCCCCTTGGTCTCCAACACCATCCACACAGCAGTGCCAGCCTCATGTTACTGCTGCAGATACCTAAAATATTCATAGTGTCCTTGTCAGAACACATTTATGCTGCCTCACTAAACAAATCTCTTTAGAATAAAGGAACGAAGGGGGCGCCGCAGTCTACAGAATGACTCAGCACAATAAATTCCACGTCTCTTTGTGTTGGAATTAGTTGACGGCGACATGCACCCACATAACTTTTTGGAGTTAATACAATATTTAATAAGTCTAGATAAAATACAGCAGGGTTGAGATTTTTCTAAACATTCACATACATACTATAAATATGTCTTTTAGTTGTGTAGGCATGCTAATCATAGGCATCAGTACAAGCAACGTGTACTGTTGCATAAGAGAAAAACGTGACTGACGACCAATTATGCTTCAGCTTTTGTTTGTTTGTGCTCACTTTTTTTCTTCATGGTGTACTACACCTTATTGGGTTTAGCAAAATCTTTTTTTTTCTATTCATTGGATATACAATAGCTCCATAAATGTTTACAGTAAACTGATGCTGGTTCAGCTGCACTGCAAATGTTTCAAATGAATGAAATTTGTATGCAAGGAAGCAGAATATGAAGTACATTTACAAAATAAATATTTAAAGTGATGTGGTGTAATGTGATATTTGTCACAGAGCAGCTGTGCCCATCTACTATATCTACCAGTGATTAATCCTAATAAATGTATATGACAAAATCGCACTGAATAACAATTCTTCGTTTTTAATTTTTCCCACTTTTTTCCTCACTTTGTGGTCCTGATCCAATTCTTAAAAACCCTCTTCAAGAAAGTAATACTCTTATTCAGCCTGGATTGGTTGGCTATACCACACCAGCTGTAATCACCACATCTGTGTGCTCCAGACACTGTGCTGAGGAGTAGGGTTAATCGCTTGCCAGGAAAAGTTCATTTACCTTTGCAGACACTCGGGAGACACTGAAGTCAGTGAGGACAAAGACACAATTGCAAAGACAAAATGTATAGCCTTGTGATGAGGAAAGCTGTGGTGATTTGGGGTTTGCACTCAAGCCACCTACAGATTTTTACATTTACCTTTTGCATAGGATCTGTTTACCAATCATATGGTGTTGTACTGAGATACATTAGTTTTAGAGTGTACAGTACAGTACGTACTTCAAGTTGTTATGTTAAAAATATCCTGCTAGCTGCTTGCTTTGCTGGCCTGCCTGTATGGAGGTGCTTCCTCTTTAGCACAGAAACACATACAGAGGAATACAAAGAAATACAGGTGGAAGTGAAATATGAGGCAGCGTCCATCCTTGGCAGTCAGCCATTGCTGACTGTGAGCCAGCAGTAACTCCGTTCACCTTGTCAAGAATGTCACCCTCACACGAATGGAAGCACATAACATCATGGTTAAAAATACCAGCACAAGAGCTGTAATGAAGATATTTGTGTTGATAAACTTAATCTTTGTTGACTGGGCTACTAATGCTGTGGTTTTCAGCACAATAATCAGAACGCTTTTAATGTTTAAGGATGCTGCTAAATGCACTTCTGCTGTCATAGCTGGTGCCAGACATTCACAAACAACAGTACATGCAGACAAAAGCATGTCGCACACACACACACACACACACACACACAGAAGAATTGAAAAGCCAATCATGTCTTAACATCTGTTGCTGTGATTC